>JAHDVE020003321.1:0-35718 GCA_022606495.2 Halesus radiatus | reverse complement strand
TTCGCTGAAGTAAAACCATGTATGATCGTGTGAAAATTGTTGAGATTCGTAAAGAGTGCAAGGCTGATGTAAGCGTAACGAGTAATATTGAGAAAGGGACGCTTAGATGGTTTGGCCATGTAGATCTAATGAACGAATAAAGGAGTTTTAAGAGAATATACGATGCGAATGTGAATGGAAGAAGAAGCCGGAGATGCCCGAGGAAGACATTACACGGTCAAGTAAATCAAATACTTGAGTCGGGCCATGCCAGAAGTCGAAATAACAGAGAATGTATATGAATGTGAATGAAGCGAGGAGTGTATGCTAAGATCGAGTTATTTGGTCTCTGCCTACCCCTGCAAAACATGCAGAACTTAACGACATTATTAAAATCGACATATGTTAAATTGTACGGTGGTTGAAATTCCAATATAGACTTTTTTCTTTCGACTTTCCAAAGCAATTACTTATCTAATCAAGAAATTAATTCTGTATTTAGGAATGTATGATAGCTTCCACGTGAAATAAGGAAAAATACGCCAATTTCGGACACACTGATGGCACACTTCTATTGTGTTATCGCTTCAGTGAAGTTCACATCCAATAATACGTTATTTTTTGATAAGATAAAAATAATCTAATCGTGTCTAGTTGATCTGTACTAACTGTATAATTTGTGTTCACTTCTTCGGATTAGATTGGATCGGACAAATCCTTGGATATTTTTATATTTATCAATTAGTTACTATTTAATCTTCAAAAGATTGGTGTTCACTTTGTGGCGTCATTATTAATAAATTACTATGTTTTTTGTATGTCCTGATGGGGAAATATTAAAAAAGTGGTCTTTACAAAGATGTTTTTATCAAAATTTTAATTATTAATTATTTTTATTGAGATTTAAAAAAAAAACCTCATTGTAATATTTAATAATTGAAGAAAATAATGACATGATGGGGTCATTGGGGTTCAGTAGAAAACAGGTAACTTCGTTGAGTGTCACGTATTTTATGTTAGCAAGTTTAATGAAAAAAATGCAAAGAAATTTTCAGAAAGGGGATGTATCCAAAATAAATTGTGTTACACAAAAAAAAAATATTTGTACTAATCTTTACATATTTTTCTTTCTTTTTTCAGATCTTCATTGTATTTATCATACCCTTGTTTTTACGTTCGTAAACATTAATTTAGTTCATTAAAAATATAACATGAAGGTACCTTTCTTAATTGGTAAATGTGGGTCGTTACTAAGAACCCTTTGACAAACTGGTAACAATCTGTAAGTAACGTTTTGAAAAAATACAGGGATATATATATATAAAAAAAAAACATGAACATTAATCATTAAACAAAGGATGCGATGGTCGTGTTTTAACGCAAACGCCTTTCACAATATAAACATGGCTACCGCCTGAACGAGTTGCAAAAATTATTTTAAAAAATAGCACACAAAGCCAGAATTGCCAGTAATTGGAAAACGACAACGGCCTATTTTATTCCCTTTAGATATGGAGGAAAATCTATGTATTTTCAAATATACCCACGGTACAAAGGGGTTAAGTGAAATGCGTCTGCACAAATTGAATAAATTCCCACATTAAAAAATTTCAGTTTCAAGTGATTTTCCCTGAAGCGGTGACAATTGGAACTATTGTCCGAATTGAGGGAAAACTACGGCCCGGTTCTATAAGGTACACATATATTATTTGTTTTACATGTGGTGTGTTATGAAGTTGCAGGAAAGGGAAAAGAAAAAGGAGGTCAGAAAGGGGAAGATTGGGAAGTAACTGGCTATTCAGATTTGGTCATTGAACACGTTTAAAACGTTTCTTCCGTAATCGAAACAAATAAAATAAAACTACCCATTTACTACTGATGCTCCCACCCTGAACGTAATGTACAACACGATGCAATGTCTAATGACCTAGATGGTAGTTTGTTACCTGTGATTGTTTCTGAGAAATAGTTTCTTCGCTAATGGGCGCCATGCATTGGTTATCCAACCTGTAGGAATGTTTATTATTTGTGCGATTTTGTTTTATAATTGTGTACTAGCCCTTTTAAGGGTAAAAAATAGAATCATTTTATAAATGTCGTCATTTGATTGTCAAATTGCAGTATAATTGTTATTCAGGTTCAACATGATCCTCTTCTGCGAGCCATCCAAGGACGAGGCGCTGCACTGCAGCTTCCGCCCTTCCGAAAAGGAGGTGGTGCGGAACCACCCCACGGTAGAGCCCAGCTTTTGGGGGGCCGAGGAACGAGAGGGAGGCTGGCCGATTCAAGCCAACGGGGAATTCCAAATCGCCATGGAGATTGAAGAGCGAGGAGTCAGAGTAAGCTTTCCCTTCTTTTAAAACAAGCGATTCAATAAAATTAATTTACAATGGCGCCACGAAGCTATTTTGCAATAATTGAAGAAATAATCGTATTATATAATGACTGGTCAGCGTTGAGTTCAACCCCTCGGCTGGCTAAGTCCTCCATCACGACACAAGCAACATCTTCCACTTACTGTGATGGTAGTCGGAGATTTAAAAATATTGTCAGGTTATTAAATGGGATGAAGCCTTAATGGCAGAAAACGGTTTAGGCAAGGTTAAAAAGGTAAGGTTTGATGCAAACATATTAACTTTAAATACAGATAAAACGAAATATTTAACTTTTCAAATATAAAATATGCTATTACCACTACAACACAGCCTCAAACTGCACAACTGTAACTCATTGTTAAACTCGTGTACTTGACCATCCATGAATACAGTTGAAAATATAAAATATCTTGGTATACACATAGACATAGACCATCTTCTTAAATGGAATGCGCATGTTACAAAGTTAACGACAAAACTCAGGAAACTCATCTATTTCTTTAAAATGTTAGACATATAATGAATAGAAAACAACTGAGGCAAGTTAACTGTGCTCTTGTACAGTCATCTCTCGAATATGGTATTATCAGTTGGGGCAGTGCCACAAATACTTGCCTGGAGCCTTTAGCAAAGATCCAGAAACTAATCGTGAAGGTTATTTCTAAAGTTCCATTAAGGACGAGCACTGATTTCATTTTCAAGAAACTAAATGTTCCCAATTTGAATCAAATATTCAAAAAATATCCCACCGCATCAATTTAAAAATATCCATATGTTTGAAGAAAGAACAAGCACTAGAGTCCTGAGACAATCAGATGTAAAATATCCATATATTTGAAGAAAGAACAAGCACTAGAGCCCTGAGACAATCACATGTAAAATATCCATATGTTTGAAGAAAGAACAAGCACTAGAGCCCTGAGACAATCACATGTAAAATATCCATATGTTTGAAGAAAGAACAAGCACTAGAGCCCTGAGACAATCACATGTAAAATATCCATATGTTTGAAGAAAGAACAAGCGCTAGAGCCCTGAGACAATCACATGTAAAATATTCATATGTTTGAAGAAAGAACAAGCGCTAGAGCCCTGAGACAATCACATGTAAAATATCCATATGTTTGAAGAAAGAACAAGCGCTAGAGCCCTGAGACAATCACATGTAAAATATCCATATGTTTGAAGAAAGAACAAGCGCTAGAGCCCTGAGACAATCACATGTAAAATATCCATATGTTTGAAGAAAGAACAAGCGCTAGAGCCCTGAGGCAATCACATGTAAAATATCCATATGTTTGAAGAAAGAACAAGCGCTAGAGCCCTGAGACAATCACATGTAAAATATCCATATGTTTGAAGAAAGAACAAGCGCTAGAGCCCTGAGACAATCACATGGAAAATCTTTTAAAATTCCAGTTTGTGTCACCTCTTATGGACAAAGATGTTTTAAATACAATGCTATTAAGGTATTCAATTCCCTTCCCGTACCTGGTAATATCAGAAATATGCAAAACAAAAGTTCATTTAAAAGTAAGATCATTGATCACCTCCAATAAACCTGTCAGCCTCTAAATTCATTTATACTTTTAAATTAGAATACTTTGGAATCTATTTGTGATCTAAATATCCTAGCTGAACAACCACCGCTGTAAATTGCCATCTCGACACATATAGTGAGATAGATGGACAATACGTCAGCCAATAATAAATGTTCATATTGTAATAAATAAAATAAGTAATTGCAAGTTCAGCCTTTGTGCACTTGAATTCGTCATAATCTGATCGGCGATCTGAATAAATTCCACATTATTATTATTGTACTCTATTACATGAAAGCAAGAAATCGCTGGGAAAAATACAGTGAATTTGTGCGAATAAAGCAAGTGATTATAATTTAAAAAATCAACAAGGAGTGGACCTTCTGGCTGCACGTGAGATCACTGATGCAGGTTAGTGGTGATTTTCCTTGCACGTAGGCAGTTCTTGCAGTTGTTTTAGAGAGAGAATTTTCTTTGTTATTTTTTATTTTTATTTGATAATACGTCCATCTGGGCTTTCACGTGGATTTCATAACAAAATATAAAGAGCTATCAAAAATTACAAGTACATAGAGATTCTAAACCATAAAGTAATGAACAATCTTTTTCAAACTTTTAACAGTGACATAAAACAGAAAACCAAAACAATATTGAAACACAAATCATTAACGCTACAATACTGCATATTGTAAGATTCATCAAAGTTCTGGTATAGATAACGCTTTAGGTATAAATGGAGTCAGCAAATATATCAACAAAATCTCCAAATCTGTTGCCCAGATAGTGCATCCTATTGGTTAATGAATGATACTGATTTAGATTTTAGAATTCTCTGACGCCATCCTTACTCTTAAATCCAACATGATTCACTCCTGGGAAGAAAATTGGGCTAATTCGAAAACCCGAACTGGTGCTTTTTACGCTGGAATACAAAACCACATCCCATGTAAACCTTGGTTCCACGGCAAGAAAAAATCCAAAAGAGTTATTTCCTGTATCTCAAGAATGAGAATTGGTCACTGTTCTATAGCATCACATTTGTTTAAAATCCATGTCGTAGATAGTCAGTCCACTCTGCCAATGCGGCGTGAAAAATGATACCCTTGACCATAAATGGCCCCTGACCATATTGACCTTGGCCGACGTAGCTCAATGGTAGAGCATCTGACCGGATATTAGAAGGGTGCAGGTTCGAGTCCTGCCGGCGACATTTATCTTTGCTCGGAAGGTTTTTTCAATTTGGATGAGTGTTTCAGGCTAATAATTATTGTTTATAAAAATAATTGTTACCCTTTACGCTATGCACAAAAATCTTGTCTTAAAAACTTTAGTTTATCAATTAATGAATATTTGACAAGTCAAAACATTTTTCACCAATAAAATGAAGACATAATTTGTCTCGACGCCACCTAGTGAGGGATTTAGCCGTTACAAGCCTTCCTCATACCAATAAAGTTGGTTGTTTACAGGTGAAATATAATAAAAAACCGTAATTATTGAATGAAACTCTAGTATATATTGATTAACTTGGCGGGTTTGCGATAAGCCGACGTAGCTCAATGGTAGAGCATCTGACCGGATATTAGAAGGGTGCAGGTTTGAGTCCTGTCGGCGACATTTATCTTTTCTCGGAAGGTTTTTTCAATTTGGATGAGTGTTTCAGGCTAATAATTATTGATTATAATAATAATAATAATAAAATAATAAATGTTTATTCCGGTATGTGGGGAGGTTAGTGCAGTCCCACACATTCCATACAACAATATACATTCAATAGTTATAAAAAAATATACAAAATATATACATACATCACATCGTAAAAATAAATAAATAAAAAAAAATAATAATTTAACTAAATAAGAGTAAGATAACTCCTTAAGGGTGCTGCGGCATTTATATTGTGAGGGGCCAATATATTTGTCCAGTATGCGTCGATGCTGAAGGCTGGACTGAGGCGGGCTTCCATGATGAGGATATTCCTGGAGCTGTTTATTCTTTCCCTCAATCCAGCCACCCTGGATCTTATAAAGGCTGCAAAACCGGAAAACTCGCCCCTCCGTGAACATACTGGAAGCGCTGCAGTATCTGGGGAGGCCAAACATTATGCGGAAGGCGTTATTGTACTGTACGCGAAGTCTTTCCATACTACTCTTTTTGTAGTTTGCCCAGAGTTCGCAGGTGTACAACGTTGCGCAGAAGGCAAGGAATAGAGTCCTTTTCACAGCGGTACTACAAAGGCGAAATCTTCTACTGAGCATATTCGATTTTACGCTGAGAGCTCATCTTTGCCTATCAATGTCATCATCATCCATCAGAGTACTGGTGATTATGTGTCCTAGGTATTTGGTTTCTTCAGTCACCTTCAGGATCACACCGTTCAGGGTAGCTGCAGGAATACGAGTCGGGCCTTGTCTATATTTTATGACCAACAGAGTTGTTTTATTGGGGTTATAAGACATGTTTGTTTCTTCAGCAAACTCTTCGCAGATCTTCAGAAGAATGCGCAGCCCTCTTATAGACGGTGCCATTAGTACCATGTCGTCCGCATAACTGATGTTGTTCAGACACTGTCCTCCGATGTGGCAGCCTACCCTTGCATTGTTTAGCCTTTCAGTTAGTTCGTCCATGTAAAGGTTGAACAATATCGGGGACATGCATCCACCCTGTCTGATGCCGCTCTTTAGGAGGAAAGGTTCGGAAAGACCATCTTTCCACCTTACTAGGTTTTCCTGCTGTCTGTGCCACAAGTCGAGGATATGTATCACCTCCGATGATATGCCTCTATCCCTGAGTTTAGCCCATAACAACGGGTGAGAAACCCTGTCGAAGGCCTTACTCAGGTCAAGGAAACATGCGTATGAGGTGGTTTTCTTATTTCTATAGTATTCTAGTGTTCTTTTCACAGTAAATATGGCTGCATCGGTAGAGGTCTGCTTTTTGAAACCCATTTGGTTGTCATTAGTTTCCATGCTGGGTCCGACTCGGTCCAGTAGTAAACGTTCGAATAATCTTGCGACGGCAGTAGCAATTGAGATCGGTCTATAGCTGTCCTGGGTGGTTGAGTCCGACGATTTTGATTTGAGAATGGGTGTTATTATAGTTCTTGTCATATTATTTGGTAAGTATCCATTCTTCAAAATATCATTAAATAGCCTCGCCAGCAGCTGTAAAATTGGTCCTCCTGCGTATTTAATGTGTTCAAAACTCAGTCCGTCATGGCCTGCTGACTTCCCAGTTTTCATGTATATATAAATTATTATTATTATTATTTATATGTATTATATAAATTGAAAATACACTTTGTATATACCACTTTACTTAAAATATATAAATATTTCTACATGTTTCGATAGCAATGCTATCATCTTCAGGAATAAATGAATACATTTAGTATACAATAGTATTCATTTATTCCTGAAGATGGTAGCATTGCTATCGAAACATGTAGAAATATTTATATATTTTAAGTAAAGTGGTATATACAAAGTGTATTTTCAATTTATATAATTAATAATGATGCCACAAAGTTACAAAGCATTTGAAGAAATTATAATAATTATTGTTTATAAAAATGAATATTTCTTTGTTTATAGTTTGCAATAGTCGTTCCAAGGCATTACTTTCGCTGTCCAATCAAGTATGGCACCCAAACGACAAGCAAGAATTCACAGCTTCATAACTTCATTCCATCAGCTAATAACTTTTAAAACAATTAATAATTATTTTCTTAAAAATTTCGTCGCCCTATGCAAACACCGCATTATCTTAAGTTTTTTTCGATCTTGATAACAATGGCAGAATAGTATTTTATCAGTGTTTAGTTGTTAGTTGAGGCCAGGACACTTCTGTAGTGGATTACTTGAATTGGTATTATAATATTGTATTTATTACTTACGCTATGTTTTGTAAAATACCCAGTGACATAAACTTGGACAATTTTTAGAGTCATTTAAAACGTTCATTCTTAGCGAGATGACCAATTCGGTATACTCATCATGTGCAGCTTTGTGTACGAAACAAACAAACAAACACTGCTCGCCCGGAACACTATTCTTTAATTCAACAGCATTAAAGGATAGGTTCCACGATAAATCAACACATAAGAATGCAAAAGTAAAACAGCCAATTTTTTATCCATCTTTGAATTTAAGAGCAAATTTTGTCGATGATCTGAATTAAATAAATAAACACACACATTACACACTAGAACGAATTACAAATAATACAGAATAAAGTTATAAAAAAAACTTTTCAATTATAACCCAGACACCCTAACAAAAAAGGTATACGAAGAAATGAACTTGCTGAAAATCAGAAAACTGTACGAATATAACATATACATATTAACCTACAAAATGCAAAATGGACTTATACACACGAACACAGCATTTATAAAAATATCACAAGTACACGAACACTACACGAGACAACATAATAAATTGTACACGAATACAGTAAAGACTGAAAGTGGTAAAAGAAGCGTGGGCCATGGGGGTGTACATATATACAATCTCCTTCCCGATAGCCTGAAAAAGGAGAATCAAGTAAAAACATTTTTTGAAAAAAACCGTTCAGTCTCAAAATAACAATAGGAATAATATGTAAGGTATATAAATAAAATAATGTAATATTAAGTAATATAATACTTGGACGATTTGTATAGCGCCGTTTTTGTTAAAAAATCACCTCAAGGGCGCTGTACAAATACTACTTGCTAGGGTTTATCTTATTATGTACACAAACAGAAAACATACTTACCTGGTGGTCAGTCCAGATTAAAACTTAATTAAATTACAAAATAAATTACATAATTAAATAATATAATAAAAGTATTGAAACAGGTGAAGAATAATATGTATGTAGTTAAGTTAAGAAAGTGAAATAATTGTATATTTCTTATAACTTAATAAATAATAAATAAATAAAAAACACACAATATGCAGAATTTGGAATGTAGTTAGAATTTGTGACACGTGTAAAGCATCCACTAAATACGTGAACTAGATACCCATCCAATCTAATCTAGAATTTATTATTACTAGATAATTTGTGCAATCAATCATTTTCTTTGCTTTATAATCCCGGGTCTAATGTGCCAATCTTAATAGTCCAGTAAAAATGTAATTGTCACTAAAAGTAACAGTAATTACACCTGCGTGTAATTTAGATAAATGTACATTTTAATTGGCAGGCAGCGGGTATCGAGAATTTTAATCTCAAAATTTTTTATATTTAAAATGAATTTTTTTTATTAAAAAACCTTTGTAACTTTTTTCCACTTTTTATTAAATTATTTTTAAAAAAAGAAAAAGTTACAAAAAGTTGACAGTTTCAAAATAAGAAATTTTCGTATTTAGTTATAAATTTTTTAAATAACTCATTGTCATAATTTTCAATATAAAATCAATAATATTTCTCTGTCGTCTGTCAACGAAATTAATGATCTTGGTATTGTTTTCGATTCTAAAATTAATTTTCTTACTAATATCAATTATATAACTAATAAAGGTTTAAAAATGCTCGGCTTTTTTCTTGTAAATGACTTCAGGAATATTTCAACAATTACATTATTATAATCTTCATTAGTTCGTAGACAAGTCGAAAATAATTCTTCTATACGGTCCCCTAATTATAAAATGCACTCCGATTCCATTGAAATAGTAGCTAAGATTACACATTGAAACTATAAATTACAATAACCTGATGAAAGAACTAAGATTAATAAAACTCTCAGATAGAACACTTATTTCTGGCCTAACTTTTATTTTCAAAATTGTTAATGGTTTTATAGACAGCCCTGATATTGTCAGCTTAATCGCATTTAATATTCCAACTAGAACTACTCGATCTAAAATTATATTCAATTGTAACAATAATTTCAGATCTATCTTATCTTTTCTCGGAAGGTTTTTTCAATTTGGATGAGTGTTTCAGGCTAATAATTATTGTTTATAAAAATAATTGTTGCCCTTTGCGCTATGCACAAAAATCTTGTCTTAAAAACTTTAGTTTATCAATTAATAAATATTTGACAAGTCAAAACATTTTTCACCAATAAAATTTAGACATAATTTGTCTCGACGCCACCTATTGAGGGATTTAGCCGTTACAAGCCTTTCTCATACTAATAAAGATGGTTGTTTACAGGTGAAATGTAATAAAAAAAACAGTAATTATTGAATGAAACACTAGTATATATTGATTAACTTGATGATTAACAGAAGGTGATACTTTTTCAGACATAGTAAATATGTTCAACTGCTCGGAATACAAATACAAAAGACGATTATTGCATACATCCTCAATAAATTCTTTAACAAATAATAAGTATGTAAATATAGCTACTTTTAACTAAGTTTGATAATATTAAAGTATATTGCACGGAAAAAGAGAGAAGGGAGATAAGTATAGTATTTTATGTATTGGGTTATGTTTGGTTTGGTTTTGTCTTGTTTTGAATAGCATGGATACCTTGTTTTTTGATCCAGGCTGTGACATATTTTACGAGATTATTTGTAGATATTATATTTACAGTTGGTAGTAGTATCGGAGTGGTGGGCATGCAATTATAAAGTTTGATTGCTTAATACTTAAGTATTTTTGCCCGTGTGAGGGGTGTGATATCGGGATATTCAGGGTTTTATTTGTTGAGGATCTGGTTTTTAATTTTGTTCGAAGTTGCGATAGCAAATATTTTACATAGTATAACTAACATATCATTTTGTGTTTTTAACTGCTATTCTGTATTCATTTCTATACTGACATCGTTCCATTTGACGGCCTCCATTGTCGAGAGGTAAGGCTCTCGACTACGAATCCGGGTTCAAATCCCAGCGTACGCAAGTAAATTTTATTTAATTAATTTGGGCTGTTTCACAATAAATTCATTTCAAAATAATATATACTATATTTGCGCACGTTCCAGAGTGGAAGATACTCTCAGTATCGCCCTGGTGAAAGACCATAATTCAGAATTGAAACGTTGCTTGAAATGACTTTTAGCCATGATTGGTGACCAGATCTGAATAGCCAGGTATTTCCCCACCTTCCTCTTCCCTTCTCTTTGAGAGAGAGTTGAGACTCTTGTGTTGTATTCATATAAAAAAATAACGTATTTTGTAATTTTAGATGCTTTTTAATAGTTACTCATAAAAAAATTAATAGCCAGATACTTCAAAACCTTTCCCTTTCCCACTTCATACCTCTCCCACTCCCTCCAGCCTCTCAAAATACCCAAAATGTGATCCCGTACTCCCACCACAAAATTTAGTGTGGTATCTACATTAGAAAATCTATAATACTGATAGGAAAAGGGAAGAAGATGACTCAGAGTTTAAATTTTACCTCTCAATATTCATTAGCCTCCACTGTTTGCCTGCAAACACGATTAACTAATAGTTCGCTGGCTTCTGATAGCTGTGAGCAGTTGAGACTATTGTGGGGTACTCAAATAAAGAACAGTCTTTGCTCCTTCAGAGTTAATACAAAAATTAAATAATTTGATACTCATATTTAACATTTCAGACACAACTGACGAAACATGGGGTTTTCGAGAACTCTGCTGATGGCAGCAATGCTGGCCGCCTGCTGCAGCCAAGTCCTCTCATACAAGATCCTGGTCCTCGTCACCATGCCCGCCAGGAGTCACTACAACCTGGGAAGAGGAGTTGCAGACATCCTGCACGAGAAGGGACACGAGGTATGGTCCCCCACTTAGAGCTAATAACCCTGCAACTGTCTTGCAACAACAGTCTTAAATTAAGAGTGGGCCTAGGTGAATCCCTTGCAGAATGCCAATAGTGAACATTAATTGAATGATTAGAAAAATTTGCTTATATTCAAACCTGTTTAGTTTTAAAGTTAGTTTTTGTTGTTGCTATTTTTACATTAACTCCACACAGAAGAACCAAGTATATTTCCATCAAAGTCTGTGTACGACAGGAAGGATTGAAGAGACTAGTGTTGTAGAAAGGGGGAAACACAGAGGCCGGCAAATCATTCCACAGCAGAGCTGTTGAACGCAAGAGCTAGTCCTAGAAGCGACCCGTTCACATATGATAAATGTCAAATGTTTGGCGTGTTTTCCGACTGTACCGGTACCGAAGGGATCAATGACTTCTACATATCAAATACGAGTAGAACAAGGATAGCATTCCCACCTCACGCCTGTTCTATAAAGATTGCAATCCGTTTGTTAAGATAGGGGAATCTATCAAGGGTTTTATCAGGTATTTTGGTATTAAGTCCGTTTATTCTTTTGGGTTAGGAACATGCTGTATGAAAGCAATGCATCTGTGTGACAACTATATATAATTGTATTCGATTCCAGATTACCTTCGTGAGCTACTTGCCTGCTACCAAACCAGTATACAGAGAGATCCAGGTTCCGGAACTAGTGGCGATCAAAGGTAATGAGGCATTATTTTATTTTATTTTGTTACTCTGCCGTCGTTCCATTACCTAGAGCCAGTGGGTCTATGGCACCCCCACGCGAGAACGTTGGATGTTTATTATATTAGCTTAAAGATCTATTCACATTTACTAGCCCCACGCAGAACAGAACAGTATAGTGCAGACATGACAACATTAGTTGCTTACATTATCTATGAACACAATCATTTTACAGCGTACGTAAGCGTAACGTATACGGGCATGCACGGACCAGCACTGCCTGAAATTGTCGGCTAGAATCTTTTGGCGTTGCTGGCTGCTTTTTGTGACGTCTGCAGGAAGTGCTTTGTGTTCATATGATCAGAGGTCGAGAGGTCGTTGTTCTCTTGGAAAATTAATAATATTATATTTAAAACTTTCTCGCTTCTTGTTTGACACACGCGCGCCGTGCCGACTGAAAAAATAAATAGTATCATATCATTGCGAAAAATATTTCCACTTTTCAAAGTCATATTACCGTACTTATTTACAGGAAAACATCGTATTATGTTATTTTTTTTTATTGTAAAAGACACTTATTTAACTTTATGGAAAATATAGTAAAAATAAAAAATATTTTCTTCGTATTTCTATGTCCTTTTTTTTGTATTAAATGAAAAATCATTTCTCTAAACATACAATTTTTATAAATGCATTATCTGGCGGTACCATTCACAAAAAAACACCATTTTGCAAATAATAAAAATAATTACCAAATTACTCTCAGCTAGCATGGCGCATGGCGCGGTAAACACGGAAAACGCTCCAGTTTCAAGAAGTTAATTTATTTCTTGAATATAATTTCCATATAATTATAAATTGAACGCTCAACTCATATCCTATTAATTTATTTGTTACGCTTTCCCAAAATTATAAGTTTCCAGAGTCGTAGATACTCTCAGTATCACCCTGGTGAAATACCACCATTCGGATTTGAAACATTCCCTGAAATTGCTTTAGCTGTGTCATTATTCAGATACTTCCCAACCTTTCTCTTCCCCAACCTACCCCGAGTGGGGATGCCATAGTCCCACTGGCTCTGGACAGTTTAGACTCCCGTGCGGTATTCACATAAAAGAAATAAGAAAAAATCAGTCACGTCAGAATTAATAGACTTGTCCTAAGTACGATTTCATCGGCCGGAGACAATGGTCACGCGATACTCATTTTGCCACCGTCTTAGTGATTTCGATTGTGGTAAGCAAATTACAAAACATTTATAAAAAGGGTCAAACTAAATACTCTAACAAAATATTAGGTTTTTGTAAAAAAGCCGAACTTTTTTGCTCAGTTACTGTTTTACTTAATTTGGCGGCACTCCTAGCTCGACTCCCGCTCCTTTATTTTGATTTCTTCCCCTTGCATGTTAGGACATCTCTATGTATTATTTGCTCTTTGAAATGTACCCATATTTATTAACATTGTATGGCTTTGTTTCTTTCAATTCATAAAGTGCTTCAGGTCTCTCCATGTGTATTATTATTCAAGTCTTTAAAAATTTTTCAAAAAATAATTCTTACGATGAAGTTTAGATATTTATAGAAAATTAACAAATAAAATTTTTGTTTTTTTGTTACTAGAGACTTGAAAAATTCGTATTATTTTTTGATAAAAGTGTGAAAATAGGGCTATTTTCAACAAAAGTGGTCTGTATTCCTCTGGATGATTCTAATTTTTACTGTAACTTCACACAAGATGAGGCCCTGAGGGAAATAATTTCCCTAAAGGCTTATATCATCTTTTGGGATACTGTGTGGAGGGTCTTATAGAGGATAGGAAGGAAAGAACTCGGGTCTTGAAGAGACCCATGTAGTAGTAGGAAGGAAACACAGAGGTCGGCAGATCAATCCGCAGCACTAGAACGAGTCGTAGAAGCAACCCGTTCTCATGTGATAAATGCGTATTTCCCGACTGTCCACCGGTGCCGAATTCAGAGCATCTTTCATTAAAATACCAGTAGAACCTGACATCTGTGCTCCAAAGGTTCTAGTCCGTTTGTTAAGATAGGCGAATCTATCAAACGGACCGCCCGTTTCTGCGCAGAGTCGAGGGTTTTTTTTCAGATATTTCGGGGCTCCCAAATGACTGCCAAATTCCACATTGGGGCGCACTTTCGATTTGTACAGGGTCAGCAGTTGTGTACTATTAAAGGATCTGCGGGAATTTATATAACAATGTCTGCGGTTTATTCTCAGAATTGCGGGGTGGACTGCGAACTACCCTGCAGAGCTGCAATCAGTGCATTCAATATTGCAATGAGTTCCCAGCACACAATTCATTAGCAGGCCGATAGCCAATCCTCCATATCGCGTTGACATCATGGAATGTTGTCTTTATACAATGCTAGCTGAAAAAACCTTGACCCGACCTTGCTCGTAATTTTTTTTTACTAATTCTTGCTAGTCGTTTGGGTCCCATAATTGATTTAACAACGAAAGTAACTATCTCTAAACAAAGAAACAAGGAAACGTTTTTGTGTTTAATTTATAGAAATCCATGTAATTATTTTTTTTAATTTAATGCAAATCAAACTTAATAACGTTATTATTAAGTTCTGCAAGTATTTTTAGTTTTTATTAAAAATACATTAGAACAAATACGATATTAATTAATCTAATATGTAAATAATCTAATATGTAAATTATTATATATAAGTCTAAGTGATAAGGTATAGGTTAGATAAATTATGTTGTAAAGCGCCCTTGAGGTGATTTTCTCACGAAAACGGCGCTATAGAAATAATCCATTTATTATTATAATAATTCAAAATTCACTGAACTTCTCTTAGTAAATAATCACGTCCCGTTTGACAACAACAGACCTAAACCCTTACATAAAGAAAGAAAGATTAAATTTATTTGAACAATTAGAAATTAACAAACGAACTAATGATCCTAATATAACATTAATTAATAAAGTAAGGAAAATTACATACTCATCGCTTCTCAGTATGTTCACATTATCAAAACAATACAACAAATTTATATAAATCAATTAAGAAAACATTGTCACTTAAATACGGGGAAACACATTATAAATGTAAAAACCGCACAGAATAGAGAATTTTAATTATTTTGAAACTAAATCGGTTTTACCGATAATAAATCAGTATTTTTAAAAACCCGTCCAAATTAGAATTGGGGAGGGGAGTATAATATAATATATAAATAAGTCGTCAAAATGTGGATTAACCTCAGTTTGAAAATGGCCTTGAACGCCGAAACAGCTGTCGCAATAATAAAAACTAAAAAATAAAATACTTCTCATCCTAACTAGATATTTACTAAGCCTTTAATTTAAAAAAATAATTCATTCAGTTTGGATGTTCTCCAATCCAAAATTAAGTTTTGTATGAAACAGGCACCGCAGCTGTTCCCCTTAATAATAACATTAAATTACAAAAATATGTTAAATGGAGTTCTACGAATTAAACAGAAAAAACAATTAATACATCAGAATGTACAAAGCTTAGCAGGGCGACTATCAGAACGAAGTTGGTACCTAAAATAAATGCTTTTCTAAATAGCTTTAAAAAAATAAGATTTAGAACATCATTTCGAGGTTTGTCTGAAGCGCACACATGTCTCAATTCCCCAGGAAACTTGTTTCAGCTGGTGTAGGCAATGCATTCCAATGATTTCAGTCCGTATTTTGTCGAGTGTATTTTTGATATGTATATTTTATGGTGTTATTTTTTTCGCTGGAGTTCCTTACCAGATTATTACAGTACAGGTTATTTCTGAGACATGACGGAAAATTATGGCAATTACAGATGAGCATCTGATAAACTTCGAGATAGACGCCAAGTCAAAGATGTGGATGATGCTGGAGATGAAGCCGTACATGCAGCGCATGATGGAGGCCACTCTGAAGAGCGCCGGCTTCCGGAGGCTGCTGGAAGATGAGACAGAGAAGTTCGACCTGATCGTTGTGGAGTATGTCCTCAACGAGGTATTCCAAGGGTAATTACGCTCATATCTATTTTTGTAACCTGATACTTCGTGGTGGAACGCCATTGTAATGATTAAATACAACGGATTCTAGCTTTTTGCCTATGATCTTTTTTTACCGGACCGGTTTCAGCCTATAACGGCCTGTCGCGAGAGACAGATAAGTTTGTCGCGATACCCTTTCGTATATAGTTAAACGTATCGGAAACCGTTAAATATTTTGATAATCGAACCGCGAAATTTGAACGATGACTATTAATAAAAGAAAAAATCAAAACTCACATCCGTTACTTTTATTTTTCTGAACAAAAAACGTTTGGTCGTGTACCCCGGAAAATATGGAAAACCTTTCAATATATCAATATTAGGGAATGCACAAAGTAAAGGACTTTCTTGGCCTGAAGCCAATAAAATAATGCTGTTGACCTTAAGTTAATTAATTTAACCATTTATTTAAAGTAATTGAAAATTTGATTTTTCTTTCGGCATACCACGCACAACCATGACTCATTTCTATCGTATTACCTCCTTTGGAAATCCATTTTCATTTTTACATTGTTTATTTGTCCGCTCTACAGGCTTGGAGTGAAGTATGACTGTCCTGTACTGCTCCTGTCTCCGGTGACTCTGATGCACTCTCTGGCCAGGGACTCTGGCAATCCGGTATCGCCAGCCACCATTCCCAACGTCTTCCTCAGCTTTACTGGCGAGATGTCTCTCGCGCAGAGGGTTGCCAACACCGCAATGGCAGTTGTCCTGGAAATCGCGGACAGGTACAGTTCTTATTTCATCTAAACAAAAGTCGTATCAACGAAAAAGTTTAAGGAATTTCCAATGTATGAATGCTGATACAGCTATCACTAGTCGTATTAAAGAGAATGCTTATACAGCCATCACTAGTTGTATTGAAGAGAATGCTGATACAGCTATCACTAGTCATATTAAAGAGAATGCTTATACAGCTATCACTAGTTGTATTAAAGAGAATGCTGATACAGCTATCACTAGTTTCATTAAAGAGAATGCTGATACAGCTATCACTAGTCATGTTAAAGAGAATGCTTATACAGCTATCACTAGTTGTATTAAAGAGAATGCTGATACAGCTATCACTAGTTGTATTAAAAAGAATGCCGATACAGCTATCACTAGTCATATTAAAGAGAATGCTGATACATCTATCATAAGTCGTATTAAAGAGAATGCTTATACAGCTATCACTAGTTGTATTAAAGAGAATGCTGATACAGCTATCACTAGTTTCATTAAAGAGAATGCTGATACAGCTATCACTAGTTGTATTAAAAAGAATGCCGATACAGCTATCACTAGTCATATTAAAGAGAATGCTGATACATCTATCACTAGTTGTATTAAAAAGAATGCCGATACAGCTATCACTAGTCATATTAAAGAGAATGCTGATACATCTATCATAAGTCGTATTAAAGAGAATGCTGATACAGCTATTACTAGTCGTATTAAAGAGAATGCTGATACAGCCAACCCAAAGTCGTATTAAAGAGAATGCTGATACAGCTATCACTAGTCATGTTAAAGAGAATGCTTATACAGCTATCACTAGTTGTATTAAAGAGAATGCTGATACAGCTATCACTAGTTGTATTAAAAAGAATGCCGATACAGCTATCACTAGTCATATTAAAGAGAATGCTGATACATCTATCATAAGTCGTATTAAAGAGAATGCTGATACAGCTATCTACTAGTCGTATTAAAGAGAATGCTGATACAGCTATCACTAGTCATATTAAAGAGAATGCTGATACATCTATCATAAGTCGTATTAAAGAGAATGCTGATACAGCTATCACTAGTTGTATTAAAAAGAATGCCGATACAGCTATCACTAGTCATATTAAAGAGAATGCTGATACATCTATCATAAGTCGTATTAAAGAGAATGCTGATACAGCTATTACTAGTCGTATTAAAGAGAACGCTGATACAGCGGTAATAAAAAAATGGTTGTTTTAAATATAAAAAAGGCAGGGGTAAAAGGGACATATAAAAAAAGTCGCTTTCCATGTGGCCTAGCCACAGTTTTAAGGCTTAAGTATGGCTTTGGACGCCGAAACAGCTATGAGAATAATGAAATAAGAAAAATTGTAAATGACGCCGTGAAGTGTTTTTACAATTATTAAAAAAAAGTTTTCCAGTATTCTTTCGTTAGACTTATGATAAATAAAAATAAATGAAAAGCTGTATGCAAGCTAGGCATCTGTGTGATTATGCAATATGTTAGGGTTAACTCTGGTTGCGATTCCTATACATTTGTTGTAAGTGCTTTGATGTCGATAAAGTTCCAATACGTTTTTATGTAACATTCCAGATTTTTCTTTAAGCCCCTTCACGAGGAACTGTACAAGAAGCACTTCCCGGCCGAGGCGGCGCGCGTCCCATACTCCCAGGTCAGTGCGAAGGTGGCCGTCACGCTCATCAACACGCACTCCTCCATCGGCACGCCACGCCCCCTGCTGCCCAACGCCGTAGAGATCGGGGGATACCACGTGGGACCCATCAAACCCTTGCCTCAAGTGAGAACATATATTTATTTAAATTGTATATCATAGGAAAAGGATAGTAGGTACCTACCACAGAGCAAACAATATATAGAGTTGCCCAAACACGTAAAGGGAAGAAATCCAAATATGAGGGGCGGGGCATGAGCTAGGCGTGCCGCCAATTTAAATAAAACAGAAAATCAGTAAAAATGTTTCCAAAAACCGAATATTTTATTAGAATATTTAGTTACATAATTTTTATAAATGTTTAGTAATTTGCTTACCGCATTCAAAATCACGCGAAACAAACGTGGACGGGTGTGAACTAAGGTGGTGCCAAAATGTGTGTCACGTTACCATTGCCTCCAGCCGTCGAAATCATACTTAGGGCATGTCTATTAATTCCGACATCAGTGGTACCTACCTACAGAATGGAAAATAAATGTACGTAATAAAGGATGGCGCTGCAGTCGTGTTTAAAATTAAAGGAATATATTATTATTTGAAAAGTACAATATTATTAATACGACAATATTTATTTTTATAAATAATTTATATTTATTTTTATATATATATTTTATATACAATACAAGCAAATTAATTCATATACAATCGACGTGTTATAAACAGTTTAATTTTTCTTACCTGTATTTTGTTACAACTTTCAAATTCAAATTTGTCAAGTCTCTGCTGATTAGTAGATGGTGAACTTCCAAACTGGCATCTTGCCGCATCGACCGATCATCTGCCATCGTCGCCACTATTAAATTACACGCACTGATGAGGAACACAAGACGAATCGTAACATTTTTCTGCAACACTTACACAGCCAACCATCAGTTTCATTCATTAACCAATAGGATGCATGATCTGGGCAACAGGTTTGGAGGTATTGTTGAAATATTTGCTGACTCCATTTTTACAGTAAAGCGTCATCTATACCAGTAAGCAATCAATCTTATTAACAAGCCCTCCATTGATATGTTTGGTTGTAACCGTAAGTGAATTATTTCAAACCTAGTTGAATTATATAGTCATTAACTACCTAATTGACACCTCCGCCATCGTCGCCACTATTAAATTACATGCACTGATGAGGAACACAAGATAAATTATTCTAACATTTTTTCTGCTTGGAGGTATTGTAGATATATTTGCTGACTCCGTTTATGAAGTCAAGCGTCATCTATACCAGCACTTTGATGAATCCCAAAGTTATTATTTTTAAATGATAAACTAATGTTTATAAGACAAGATTTTTATGCATAGCACAAATATGGTAACAATTTATTATAAGCAATAATTATTAACCTGAAAAATCATACAAATTGAATAATCTTCCGGTAAACAAAAGGTCGCGGGTTCGTGTCCCGTCGGCAGCATGTATTTTTTCTCGGAAGATTATTCAATTTGTATGATTTTTCAGGTTAATAATTATTGCTTATAATAATCCCAAAATTATTTGTTATAGCTTTGATAATATGCAGTCAATGATTTATGTTATAAAATTGTTTTGGTTTCATATTTTATGTAACTGTTATATGTTTTAAAAAAAGTGTTCTTTACTGTGTGGTTTAAAATTGCTATATTTTTAATAGCTTATTATATTGTTATAAAAATTCACGTAAATGCTCGAATTCATTAAAAAAATATATTTTAAGGTACGTTAGAATTTCTTCTAGACTTATTCAGTTCCAATCAAATGGAAATATCAATCTCGATGGCTCGACCATCTGGTTCAAAGAGAAAAAAAACACATGGAAAAGCCACGGTTTCCTAAGCAAGCAGTGCTGTTATCTAGCGGCCGTGATATGACGTGATGCAGCTAACATAACGGCCGTCTTAACGACGACAAAAGATGTCAAGTTAGACGGCGAACACAGTGACATGCGGGGGAGAATGTATGATCTAGATTCTGGACATAGCATTATTAGTAGAAGCGACGCCGTTATCTATCAGCCGTGGCATGTTGTGATGCGACCAGCGTAACAAGATGGGCATCTTGGCACAGAGACTTCCAAAGAACCCGGAGAAAACACTAAACACATATCTGATTTTAGAATATCATGACCTAAAGTATTACAATGATTGATTTTCGGGAATTAAGCCGTCTCGGGCTTCTTTCTCTTTTAGCCAATGTTTCAAACACCCTTGAAGTGTCCATCACCAGGGCAGAAATGGGAATGGACACTGCTATAATCTGCCACTGACACCTGTTCTTATGATCGACACATCGCAGGGCTATCTGAAATATTGGGTAAACTGGGAAGGAAGGCAATACCGCTTTACCCCAAAAATCAACTACATAGACCAGCAATTAATTCTTTTATCATCAAACAGGACCTCCAAGAGATCCTGGACAACGCCAAAAATGGCGTCGTCTTCTTCAGCATGGGAAGCAATCTCAGGAGCAAAGAGCTACCTGACGCCACGAGGGAAGCCATCCTTAAGTCGCTGTCCAAGTTGAAGCAGACCGTCCTCTGGAAGTTCGAGACCGACCTGCCCGGCAAGCCAGACAACGTCATCATCAGGGACTGGCTACCGCAGACATCCATACTTGGTAAGCATCACGTTTCTGGTATTTATTTTAAGTGAGTGAATTCAGGATTAGAAATTTAAAATACACATATTTAACCATGAACACAACGCAGGAAAATTCTGTTTCATTACCACAATTCTTCGGCTCGTTTAACGATGCAAACAGCCGCCAAAATCCATAATTATAATTTCCAATTGGTTTTCCAATTATAAATGACCCGATCATCTGAATTTCAGCGCACAAGAACGTCCGCCTCTTTATCTCCCACGGAGGCCTGTTGAGCTTGATCGAAACCGCCGGCGCCGGAGTACCGCTGCTGGCCATACCCATCTTCGGGGACCAGCACTACAACGCCAAGGCCACGGAAGAGAGGGGCCATGGCCTCGCGCTGCAGTACAGCAACCTCACCGAGGATACCCTGACTGCCTCGCTCAACGAGCTGCTTAACAATGACAAGTAAGTTGGTCCAGCTCGTTTTGAAAGCTTTTGGTTTGGTTCGGGCGCTTGTCGTGGTGTTACGTACCAATCGGTTTTCAACACCGATTTAGATACAACTTATTCTTGAACATATTACAAATTATGAACTAGGCACGTAGTTTACTCTAGCAAAGATTTAAGAAGAAATGATCTGAGGCACAAAGTGTCCCCTAGCAATGATGGAAGAGGAATGAACCCGGAACCTAAGGTTTATTTGGGAACTTTCAAAGAATGGCACCGAGATATTTTAGAAAGTTGGCGGTTATTTCTGGAAGGTCATTCAGATTCGAGAACAATAGATTAGTTTGCAAATTTAGTTAATATGACGATAACCATTGACAACTACAATTGACTCAGAGTTTTGCCTCGGAGATAGTTTAATTCGAATATTTATAATTCTGAAATGGGATACTAATTTTAATAGTTACTATAAAAAAGGATATTCGGTGACATTTATTCATTTACCGTATTATATATGCCTTATATGGGCATTTATATACTTAGTTATATAGTCACACAGGTGCAAAATACATCACAGCAGGTACATATATAAAATAGATAGCCTTCATGAAATACAACAACTAAATATTTAATTTGTCTCACAAATAAATACAGGAATAACATAGTGTAAATACCACTCCAAGTAATTAGCTACAGAGGCGAATATTTAAAACATACCTCACATTCACTGATACTTATACTCTAGACATATATTAATAATTGTCGAGGATGTATGCAATAATCGTCTGTTTACATATCTACTATGTCTGAAAAAGTATTTCCTTCTGCATGAAATCTAGGTACAAGAGAATTTTTGAATGACTCAGTCCCGAAATTATTGTTACAGTTGAATAAAAGTTCAATTCGAGTTAGAATATTAAATTTAATTAAGCTGACTACATCAGGATAAATGGTATTTACACTGTGTTGTATTTCATGAAGGCTGTCTATTTTATGTAAGTACCTACTGTGATGGGTTTTGAACTTGTTTGACTATTGTAATTAACTAAATATGTAAAAGTCCATATAGGGCGAATATAATATAATAAATAAATAAGTAATAAAAACGGCATTTTTCAAGAAAAAAAAAAGTTGTGAAAATGCAGTCGAAAAGCCTACCCTTGGTAATAAAGCAATTATTTTAACTGTTTCAGATATACGAAGAAGGCTCAGGAGATCTCCCGCCTGTTCCACGACAGGCCAGTTGGCCCCCGCGAGCTGGTGAACTACTACGCGGAGCACGTGATCCGCACCGGCGGAGCCCCCCACCTGGCCCCGCCCAAAGTCAGTCTGTGTTCCCTGTTGCTGCTGGACGTTGCGGCGGTCGTCCTCCTGCCCCCGCTGCTGGTGCTCCTGGCCATCTGCTGCTACTGCAAAAAGAGACGCTGCTGCAAGGCAAAGAAACAACAGGAAAAATCCACACAACAGCAGAAGAAGAACAACTGATCAATTAAACATATGATGTGATTCATTCTTGAGGATGTTAATACCGTGTTGCGTCCCCTCCTCATTAAGCCAATGTTTCAGACAGCCTTACAGTGTTCAACAAGTAATATCTATCAATACATCTGCCATGATGATGGAGACTGGTAAGGCTGTGTGAAACGTTGACTAAAGAAGGAGGAACAATAATTCAAAAATCACGATGAAACTCTGAATTGAATATTTGTAATATTCATTAATGTAAGAATAAAAAAAAAAATTATTTTAAATATTTTTTTAATTGTTTGCACTTCTCCTCTTTCACACGGTGGAGGAGAGTTGGTGGAAGTTATAGAAGGATGCTTTTTTATATTAGTACCGCACAAGAGTCCTAACTGCTCCCAACCGTCTGGAGCCAGTGATACTATGACATCCCTAGATGGGGAAGAAGGAAGGTGTGGAAGTACCTGGCTATTCAGATCTGGTCACTAACACGGCTAAAGCCATTTCAAGTAAGGATTTCGATTCTGAATGGTGGTCTTTCACCAGGGCGATACTGACAGTATCTACCACTCTGGAGCGTGCCGAAAATATGCTATAAATTATTTTAAACGAATAAATTGCTAAATTATACAAAATAATTAAATAAAATTTGCTGGATTTGAACCCGTGACCTACGTATTCGTATCCGAGAAACGTGACCACGCAACCACGTAGGCCGTCAAGGCTGAGGTAATTCAGCCAGCCGATGGCATCGAAAGGCACTCGGTTCAGCACAGATGTGCCATAGGGAAACTGATGAAGGGGACATTCTTCTACGATGTGTTCTGTTGTTTAAATGTGTCCACATTCACAAAGTTAGGATCCTTTCGGCCCCATTTATTCATCACATACGCGCAACGGCAGTGACTGCACCGGATGCGGCTTAATGAGGTCCACGTCTTCCGAGGGAGAGAGAACCCTGGCAATTTAATACTGGGATCTACAACAAGGTGTTTGGTTTTCACGTCCGAGTTCTGGCTACTGAGTTCGCCACGACTCTTCAAGTGGGTGAAGCAGTATTTTGTCTGCAATCCGAAAAGGTTTAGTGCACGTCGGGCGGCTGGCTGGAAGGTTTCCAAGGTCATTTGAAGATGACTTCAATATTGAATACACTGACTTTAATAATGACTCTCCAGAAATAACCCAGAACTCCACCAATTTTCCAAGAGTGGAGGAAATTATTTTGTTTACATATTATGTAATAATTTAGATTTCCATATATAAAAATGAATGCTTGCCTGTCTGTCCTAGATTTTCTCGAAAATTACTAAACCGGTTTCGCTGAAAATAGCACAGTTTCTTCTTATTAGTTCCGGGAAGGTTTAGAGAGTAGTTTGAATGAAATCCAATATGTAAAACTGTTGCCGTAACGTTTTAAAATAGTATGAAAAACATTGAACCTGCCATGTTGTATTGAGGTTTAACCCATAGATATAACACTCTGGTTAGCCATAGATTTCATATTTAAAAAAATGGTTTGTTTGAGTAGAAAATTTTCAAAACGGAAAACACGAGTAGGTACCTACTTAAGAATTTTATCATTTATAGATAGATATCTTTTGAAAAAATAAATGTTTTTTTATGAATTTTTTTTTTTCAAATTGATTCTTTCTTTAGAAATAGTAATAGTCGTCACAAGTCATTACTTTCGCTGTCAAATCAATTATGTCACCTAAAATACAAGCACGAATTCACAACTTGATAACTTTATTAAAAAATAATAATAATCTCGAGCAAGGCCGGGTACACATCAGCTGGTAAGTAATAAATGTTAACTATTCGTTTTTATTATTATTACTATTCTATAAATTTGCACCCTGTACACTGAGCGTACATCATCGGAGCTAGACGAATTTTATAGCACCATAAGGGAAGGCCTAAAAAAGTCAGAGATTGTTTTTTTTATCTCCTACTACCATCACACTGAGCGAAAAACATTGCTTGTGTTGTAATGGAGGACTTTTTCGTAAAAAAAATATAAGATTTTTTTTACAGCAACTCCACACATAATACGGAAATTGCCTCAAGGCCTATATCATCTTTGGGGATGCTGTGTGGAGGGTCTTTTATAGGATAGGAAGGAGTGAACTTGGGTCTTGAAGAAATACATGTTGTGGGATGGAGGAAACACAGAGGCCTGGAGATCATTCCACAGCCGAGCTGTTGAACACAAGAACGAGTCGTTGAAGTGACCCGTTCTCGGATAATGTGATAAATGTGTGCAAATGTTGATGCTTTCCGTGTTTCCCGACGATACACCGGTGCCGAAGGGATCAATGACTCTAGTTCCTCAGAGCATCTTCCAGTAAAATACCGGTAGAACAAGGACAGCATTCCCACCCGACGTCTGTGCTCCAAAGATTGCAATCCGTTTGTTAAGATAGGCGAATCTATCAAACGGACCGTCCGTTTCTGCACAGAATCAAGGGTTTTTAAGATATTTTGGGTCTCGCGACTCTGGTCGGGTGGCTGCGAAATTCTACAGTGGGGCGCACTTGCGATTTGTACAGGGTCAGCAGTTGTGTACTATCTGCAGTATCTGCGGGCTCTGTACAATATGGCCAGCTTCTGAGAGGCTAACTTTACTCTGGTTTCGATGGAGCCCCCATACCTGAGCTGGTCACTTAAGGTTACACCAAGCATATCAATGGAGGGCTTGATGGGAAGATTGCTTCCATTAAATGAGACATAATTAATAAGAATTAACATAATTTTTGAAACGTCTCCACATTTCCATGTAGAAACGTTTGGAAATCAACTGATGTATTTCCAAATATATAAATTTATTGATTACAGCGCTCTTCGCGTGATTTTTCACAAAAACGACTATAAAAAACATTCAATTTTTATAATAATGAACAAACCACATTAGTTCTGTGAGAATATGGTATCCTTAATTCGAACCCTTGGAATAACAAGGTTCCATCTCACACAGCAATGTCATGCGATAATGTGCACTAGAGAGATCAACTTTAAGCTCATTATCGTAAAACATTGCGGTGCCAGATGGAACCTTGTTATTCCAAGGGATCGAATTGGTGAATGTAATGAAGTTAAAGTAAGTGGAGGGAGGAAGGAGGTAGGGAGTGGAAGTGGAAAAATAACAGACTTAACTGTTTTATTTAAAATTATTTATTCCGTATTAGGCTGTTGTGAACTCCTGCAACTAATCGACAAATTCGGCAAAATATGTTATTCTGTAACAATATTTCTGCGACTAACTACCAAATGCATGCACCCATTTCTCGTCTACATATACTTGGAAATAAATTCACCTCTGCTACAGATATATTTAATATAAGTTTACCCATGTTTAAAAGATATTTTTAATCATTGAAGAAGATAATATTAACACATCCCAAATGAACCACGAAACCGAAAACACAACAGAAATTAAAAAGATTTCAGTCGCATCTGGGACTCGAACCCAGGACCTCTACCTATCCGGGGTAACTGCTTAACCAACTTAGGTAATGGCAGTTCAATTTACGCCATTTACACCGATATCATACTTCATGTTCAAGACTTGTTTATATTATTCTCCATTTTTATAAATCCCATATTATTGGCTGCTATCCTTATCACGATTGCAAAGTTTCATCCAGAACTCAATTGCAATCGGAATAGAGTCTCGGATATACATAACCGATTTTATTTATATGAGACATCTATTGACTTATTTTGCAAGTCTGAAAAGAAATATTCAATTTATTTTTCATAAGTTATTGAAGTTTGTAAACCTCATTGTAATATTTAATCATTGAAGAAGATAATATTAACACATCCCAAATGAACCACGACACCGAAAAAAACAACAGAAATTAAAAAGATTTCAGTCGCATCTGGAGATAGGTAGAGGTCCTGGGTTGGAGTCCCAGATGCGACTGAAATCTTTTAATTTTTGTTGTTTTTTCGGTTTCGTGGTTCATTTGGGATGTGTTAATATTATCTTCTTCAATGAATAAATATTACAATGAGGTTTACAAACTTCAAAAGCTATGAAAATAAAAATTACTTTGCAAACAACACTTTTTAAAATATATTAATATAAAACATGTTTCGAAAGCGAAGCTTTGATCAGGACAAATAGAATACAAACAAATAATAACATCTAGACAAATGATTAATATAGACCACAATAATGTAAGAATAGACAAATTTTTAAACATAAACAAGATTAAAGTATGTATGAAGAATGAGCTAATGATGAATGTAATAAGTCGAAAGTCATGGTGTTTGAAAGAGAGAGTACGAAAACAGTATGCAATATAGTTATGAATGATGAATACTTGGAGCAGGTTGATGAGTTTGTGTATTTGGGAAGTATGTTTACGAGAGATGGAAAGACTGATAGGGATATTGAAAGAAGGGTGAATGCAGGAAACTCCATTAACGGAGGACTGAACGCGGTTGGCGCAAACAAAAGTTGTCCAAGGAAGCGAAGCTAGCAGTCCACAATGGAGTGCTGATACCAACCTTGATGTATGGCAGTGAGGCATGGAACTGGCAGAGGAAGGATGAAAGTAGAATGAATGCTGTAGAAATGAGATCTCTGAGACGAATGTGTGGTAAAACCATGTATGATCGAGTGAAAAATGTTGAGATTCGTAAAGAATACAAGGCTGATGTAAGCGTAGTGAGCAAGATTAAGAAACGGACGCTTAGATGGTTTGGGCATGTAGAGCGCATGAACGAAGAAAGGAGTGTAAGGAGAATATATGACGCAAATGTGAATGGAAGAAGAAGCCGGGGATGCCCGAGGAAGACATGGCACGATCAAATACTCGAGTCGGGCCATGTCAGAAGTCGGAATAACAGAAGAGAATGTATGAGGCGTTGTATGAATGTGAATGAAGCAAGAAGTGTATGCCAAGATCGAGTTGTTTGGCGGTCCGTCCTCTCTGGCTACCCCTGCGGGGAAACGGCGTGATGGTTAGTTAGTTAGTTAGTTAGTAACAAGATTAAACTATGTAGGCAATTAATAAAAATGTTGTGAAAATATTATTATAAAACATTGAATATCAAATTTATATTAGAATTTTTATTTTTTATTAATTTAAATAAAATCAAGAAAATGACAAGTTATAAAAATAAAATAATTATGTCGGTTATTATTAATAATATTTAAATTCCAGAGATTAACTTTTTTTTATATTTTTTAAATTTTATTAATAATAGTTTTTTCTATTTGCTAAAAACCCTTTTTTTGTATTGGATAGTGGTAAATAAAATCATATAAATAAGACATCTCAACGTGGCTTAACCACAGTTTGAAAATGGCTTTGAACGCCGAAACAGCTCTCACAAAAACAACAAGCTAAGATGCTAGCGCTTCTTAATAATAAAATTATAAGATTTGATTTGCTTACTAAAAAAAAAACAAATATTTTAAAAGTATGTACAGTCAACTCCAGCCATACGTCAGTTGTCCATAGGGACTGTGGTAACTCTTAAATATTATCTATAGATTATCCCCACCCGTCCGTGCGGTCTTACAAGTAACGGACAAGATAAAGAAAGGGACGCTTTGATGGTTTTGGCATGTAGAATGGATGCACAAGGAAAGGAGTGTAAGGATAATGTTTCACGTGGAAGTGATTGGTTGAATAAATCATGGACGTCCGATGAAAACATGGAACGATCAAGTTTATCAAATATTCGAGTCCGGCCATGTCAAAAGTCAGAATAACAGAAGGGTATTTATAACGGTGAACGAATCAAAGAGTGCGCGCCAATACCGAGTTGTGTGGCGGTTCATTCTCTTTGCCTAACCCTACGCATAAACGGCTTGATCGATAGTCATTAAGTATCTTTTATTCATTCCACAAGTCGCGTACGGTGAAATAATCATAAAATAACTCACAAATGTTAAGTGTATTGGTCTAATTTGTTCAATTTCCTCGTCAATTCACAGCTAAAAGTGGCGTACCCCAGGGGCCTCATTTTGGTCCACTTTTATTTGATTTTTTTTCTAAATGTCATTGACATTGATAAACGCGACCAAGATTGGGATATTTTTTCTTATCTGCAATTAATGTAATCTGATAACATCTACTGAAATATGAGATATCATTTATAATGTGAAAATAAACTCAGTTACTGTTTGCTTGTTTAAGGCAAGTGTTCTCAACGGCAGCGTTACAAGTGTAAGTAAATAATTATGTAAACTCTATACGTAAAAACTAATGTTTATCTGTATGTTCTCGATTTTATTGAAAATTACTTGACCGGTTTCGCTGAAAATAGCACAGTTTGTTCTTATTAGTTCCGGGAAGGTTTAGATAGTAGTTTGAATGAAATCCAACATGTAAAACTGTTGCTATAACGTTTTAAAATTAGTGTGAAAAACATAGAACCCGTTATGTTGTATTGAGGTTATCCAATAGACAGACCTCTCTGGTTAGCCACAGATTAAATATTCTAAAGAAGAAGTTTTGTTTGGGTAGAATATTTTCAGAATGAAAAACACAAGTAGATACTTTATTTTTCTTAATATATCTCTGTATTTAATTTAGTTCATATGATTACGGTCCTGAAGAAGGTACGTGTAAATTTAATAAATTATTATGTCTAGATCACTAACTAACTAACTAACTAACCATCACGCCGTTTCCCCGCAGGGGTAGGCAGAGAGGACGGACCGCCAAACAACTCGATCTTGGCATACACTTCTTGCTTCATTCACATTCATACATCGTCTCATACATTCTCTTCTATTATTCCGACTTCTGACATGGCCCGACTCAAGTATTTGATTCACTTGATCGTGCCATGTCTTCCTCAGACGTCCCCGGCTTCTTCTTCCATTCACATTCGCGTCATACATTCTTCTTACACTCCTTTCTTCGTTCATTCGCTCCACATGCCCAAACCATCTAAGCGTCCCTTTCTTAATCTAGATCACTATTTTATTGAATACGTATTTACATGTTTCGAAACCAATGGTTCCTTCATCAGGATACAGTGTATATTGAATAAAGTACTAGTATTTAATTTAAAATGATGCCACAAAGTGAATTTTCGTTTATTGATGAAGAAATTTTTGATTTATTTATTGTAGGATTGAACAGATCGCATTTCCGGGTTCAGAGACAAGTACCTTACTGCTGAGCGATGAGGGTAGCTCAGCAGTAAGGTACTTCCCATCTTATTACTAAAAGGTCATCGAACTTGATGAAAATTAACAAATATTTATTCTTTATTCTCGATAATAGTACGGTTTATCTAGAATTTAAAACTTGATGATTTTAGATGAAAAATAGTAAGCTTGAAATTTGTGTTCTCGTAAATAGAATCCTTGAAGATTTGTTCCAGAAAACAGCAAATTGTAATCTTTTGTTTCAAAACTGTATCATTTTATTATGCAAAATCGCGACATTGAATCTCGTGTTAATGGAACCGTGACGCTTAATTTGTAAAATGTTCAAATACTCGAGTCGGGCCCTGCCAAGAGTCAGAATAAAAGAAGAGAATGTATGAATGCGAATGAAGCGAGGAGTGTGTGCTGATGAGGAGTTATTTGGAGGTCCATCCTTTCTATTTACTGCAGGGAACGGTGTGATGATAGTTAATGAATACTTCTAAGAATTTTCTGTTCACGAATGCATTTGCTAACAGTATGGAAGATTTACAGTCCCTCGTATCTAGGATGAATGAAGTATGCATGAAGAACGAGCTAATGATGAATGTAAGTATGTCTAAAGTCATGGTGTTTGAAAGAGAGATTGCGAAAACAGTGTGCAATATAGTTATGAATGACGAATACTTAGACCAGGTCGATGAGTTTGTATATTTGGGAAGTATGTTTACGAGAGATGGAAAGACTGATAGGGATATTGAAAGAAGGGTGAATGCAGAAACTCCATTAACGGAGGACTGAACGCGGTCGGCGCTAACAAAAAGTTGTCCAAAGAAGCGAAGCTAGCAGTCCACAATGGAGTGCTGATACCAACCCTGATGTGTGGCAGTGAGGCATGGAATTGGCAGAGGAAGGATGAAAGTAAAGTGAATGCCGTAGAATTGAGATCTCTGAGACGAATGTGTGGTAAAACCATGTATGATCGTGTGAAAAATGTTGAGATTCGTAAGGAATGCAAGGCTGATGGAAGCGTAGTGAGCAAGATTAAGAAAGGGACGCTTGATGGTTTGGGCATGTAGAGCGAATGAACGAAGAGAGGAGTGTAAGGAGAATATATGACGCGAATGTGAATGGAAGAAGAAGCCGGGGACGCCCGAGGAAGACATGGCACGATCAAGTGAATCAAATACTTGAGTCGGGCCATGTCAGAAGTCGGAATAATAGAAGAGAATGTATGAGACGATGTATGAATGTAAATGAAGCAAGAAGTGTATGCCAAGATCGAGTTGTTTGGCGGTCCGTCCTCTCTGCCTACCCCTGCGGGGAAACGGCGTGATGGTTAGTTAGTTAGTTAGTTAAGAATTTTCTGTTCACGAATGCATTTTCTTTGATTTTCGAATAATTGCATGTTGGATGATGGGACATATTTTTATTGGATAATATTCCCCGTAAAAACGATTTTCTTAACTGGAATCTAATTGCTTGTCCCTAGTGTAATAGTCATAAATTCATGACTTCGTAATTAATTGGGTATGTTTACAGAAATACGAGGTGTGTTCAAAAGAAAAGGTGAATTTTGAATTTTCGCGGGCTGTGTACATTTGACTATCGATTTTTTTTGTTATGTTGGTACACACGTGTTTATCATATGTTAGCATTATCAGCCATTTTGGATCAGTGGTTTGTTTTTGACAACTGGAAAGGTTAGTCACGTTTTGTTTTTTCTTCGATTTTTTACTAAAAAAAAAATTTGTAAAAAATCGAAAATCATCGATTTTTTAGATTTTTTGGAGAAATGCTGATGAGGACATAGAAAATAAAGCGAATCTAAAATTTCACTTCAATCGGACTGATGATGCCTCAGAAAACGGCTATCAAGTTCCGACCAAAACTAGGAAATTCCTCCATAGGATTAACAATTATTAACAATTTTTTTATAAAAAGAATATAAGACCTTTCCAGTTGTTAAAAACAAACCACTGATCCATAATGGCTAATAATGCTAACATATGATAAAAATATGTGTACCAACATAAGAAATAAAAATCGATAATCGAATCTACACAGCCCGCGAAAATTCAAAATTCATCTTTTCTTTTGAACACACCTCGTATGTGATCTAGACCTGAATCGTTGGGATGATTGGGTCTGGTGGTACTGTTTACGTATGAAAGGTAACCCCTGGTGTACAGCAAGCTTAAGTATTCATTTGCAATTGGATTTAAAAATGAGTTTTGTATATTTATATTGATATCTCCCACAATATAGGGAAAATCGAATTGATTCACATTGCTTCCAGTTATAAAGGTTTCAATTTCGTGAATGAACAGAACACAGCCATTATAGAATATTTTTTCCCCTTTAGGATAAAAGTTACATGGGTAGCATTTGAATATTTAAGTTTAAGAGGATTTATGTTAATATTAAAAATTGATTGAGTGTTATAAAAAAGGGTGAAGCTATCGTTTGAAGTATGAGGGTGTTGGGAAGGTATTAAAATTGGGTATGCTGAAAGGAACACATTCTTTCAATTGAGTTTCAGTTAGTATTATTAGATCTAGCTGGAAAGACAGTGTATTTAAAAGGATACAGAATTATTTTTACAAACAATAATTATTAGCCTGAAACACTCATCCAAATTGAAAAAACCTTCCAAGAAAAGATAAATGTCGCCGACAGGACTCGAACCTGCAACCTTCTAATATCCGGTCAGATGCTCTACCGTTGAGATACGTCGGCTTATCGCAAACCCGCCAAGTTAATCAATATATACTAGTGTTTCATTCAATAATTACGTTTTTTTTAAATTATATTTCACCTGTAAACAACCAACTTTATTAGTATGAGGAAGGCTTGTAACGGCTAAATCCCTCAATAGGTGGCGACGAGACAAACTATGTCTTCATTTTTATTGGTGAAAAATGTTTTGACTTGTCAAATATTTATTAATTGATAAACTAACGATTTTTAAGACAAGATTTTTGTGCATAGCGCAAAGGGTAACAATTATTTTTATAAACAATAATTATAAGCCTGAAACACTCATCCAAATTGACCGCATATTAGAAGGTTGTAGGTTCGAGTCCTGTCGGCGACATTTATCTTTTCTTGGAAGGTTTTTTCAATTTGGATGAGTGTTTCAGGCTAATAATTATTGTTTATAAAAATAATTGTTACCCTCTGCGCTATGCACAAAAATCTTGTCTTAAAAAACTTTAGTTTATCAATTAATGGATACAGAATTCATCGAAGTGTTTACGGATACTTCTAATATTCGTGTTTGATGGTGAAGTTGGAATCATTAAGAACTGGGTTAATTTCAGAAGAATTGTCACATTCTTGCGTTTCATGAATAACGTTGTTTTTTTTTGTTTGAGCCAGAAGAGTTTTTTTTACAGATAAGGGAGTTCGAGATTATTGTAGTGGGACATCATTTGCATCGTTCATGTAAATAATTGGAGATTCCTGTTTTTTCCTAAGTAAGACATTTCCATTTTTTGTCCACGCAAATTTATACCCCATGAATTTAATTGATCTCACTATCCAAAGCAGCTGACTGTTGGAGGGAGTAAGCGTTTCATTAAAATAAATCTATTTTTTTTTGTAAGTTTTATTTATCATGTACTTTTGCTATTTTTGATTTATTAAATTCTCTACCGGTTTCGACACAACCGTGCCATTTTACTAAATAATTTATTTTATACTTTTAAGTTTTAAGAACGCTCGTCAATGGCACGGTTGTGTCGAAACCGTTAGCGAATTTAATAAATCTAAAATAGCAAAAGTACATGGTAAATAAAACTTACAAACAAAATGTATAGAAATTGCTATATAGTGAATGCTGAAAAAATACAAGAAAATATAAATCTATTTTTCAGAAGAGAAGTAATTTATATCTTTTGCAGTAAAATTCTTTGATTTATTTTTTAGGGATATAATCCTATCTTTAGTTTCTTTGGTGTTCATTTTAAGAGATTATCATTATTATCTGAAAGTATGTTGTCTGTTGTATGGTGATGATGCGGTGCTGATTGCTAACAGTATGGAAGATTTACAGTCCCTCGTATCTAGGATGAACCAAGTATGTATGAAGAACGAGCTAATGATGAATGTAAGTAAGTCTAAAGTCGTGGTGTTTGAAAGAGAGATTGCGAAAACAGTGTGCAATATAGTTATGAATGACGAATACTTGGAGCAGGTCGATGAGTTTGTATATTTGGGAAGTATGTTTACGAGAGATGGAAAGACTGATAGGGATATTGAAAGAAGGGTGAATGCAGGAAACTCCATTAATGGAGGACTGAACGCGGTTGGCGCCAACAAAAAGTTTTCCAAAGAAGCGAAGCTAGCAGTCCACAATGGAGTGCTGATACCAACCCTGATGTATGGCAGTGAGGCATGGAAATGGCAGAAGAAGGATGAAAGTAAACTGAATGCCGTAGAAATGAGATCTCTGAGGCGAATGTGAGGTAAAACCATGTATGATCGTGTGAAAAATATTGAAATTCGTAAAGAATGCAAGGCTGATGTAAGCGTAATGAGTAAGATTAAGAAAGGGACGCTTAGATGGTTTGGGCATGTGGAGTGAATGAACGAAGAAAGGAGTGTAAGAAGAATGTATGACGCGAATGTGAATGGAAGAAGAAGCCGGGGACGTCCGAGGAAGACATGACATGATCAAGTGAATCAAATACTTGAGTCGGGCCATGTCAGAAGTCGGAATAATAGAAGAGAATGTATGAGACGATGTATGAATGTGAATGAAGCAAGAAGTGTATGCCAAGATCGAGTTGTTTGGCGGTCCGTCCTCTCTGCCTAACCCTGCGGGGAAACGGCGTGATGGTTAGTTAGTTAGTTAGTTATTATTATTATTATTATTATTATTATTATTATTATTATTATTTATATGATTATCTAAGACAGCGTCGTCATAGATTATTCTATCTTCCTACCTGTAGAACCAACCTGCCAATGGTTCTCCCGGTGGGGAGGAGTATATTGCTCCTGAACAAAATCTCACAGGATATCGACATATTTTGCGTCAGTGAGGAAAGATTCAAAAGGGAAATTCTATTGATTCTTGAAAGAATCTCTTCTCATTGACGCGATCTTCACCACTGCCTGAATTTATTTATTATCTTTAGTATATTTCTTTTTCCTTGCACATTGTTTTACAAGTATTAAATAGTTACCTGTAATTTCTCTTAACTAACTAACTAACTAACCATCACGCCCTTTCTCCGCAGGGGTAGGCAGAGAGGACGGACCGCCAAACAACTCGATCTTGGCATACACCTTGCTTCATTCACATTCATACAACGCCTCATACATTCTCTTCTGTTATTCCGACTTCTGACATG
>JAHDVE020003320.1:0-71899 GCA_022606495.2 Halesus radiatus | reverse complement strand
AAGTACAAGAAGGCTATACTATCATATATTTTCAATCAATATTAATTTAACCTAAGTTTACTACATGTTTTATATGTACGCATATCTTTGAGTTTTATATCCTTCTTGAACTTTTATTCTTTATATACTCTCTGATGTCATTGTACGAACTAATGCCACATTTAATAATAATAATACTTGGACGATTTATATAATCGCCGTTTTTGTGAAAAATCACCTCAAGGGCGCTGTACAAATACTACTTGCTAGGGTTTATCTTATTATATACATATACAGAAAACATATTTACCTGGTAGGGCACTCCAGATTAAAACTTAATTAAATTACAATGTTTTGGGCTGAGATGGTGTGACTTTGCACGCACAGGACACATATTAGAAAACACTGCACATTGCATGACATTGAAGTTACTGTTTAAATCCTATTTGTCATTGATATTATATACATTAGCAGGTTATTGACAAAAGAAGAGTAGGTGCTTATTTGAAACATGATTTTATTTGAGATTTAAAAAAAAATAAATGATAATAATTATTTACATTTACGAATAATAAAATTATCTAAATAGTTACATTTTTTAATTTTTTGTGCTATGCTTGCAGTCAACTGTGACATGTAATTATTGTTTATGATTTATTTATACCGTTGATATTAAATAAATAAAAAATCTAAGAATATACCAAACCAACCGGTTTCTGTATAGAATTCAGTGTTATACATTGAATAATATTGCCATTCATTTACTTCAGTCGGCCTTCATCCGGCAAAGGAGAGACAATGGCCGATGATGACATAGAATTAATTTAACACTTTGTGTCCTAACCGAAAGGTTAGTTAATGTTTTATTTTAATACTTATTTCGTCATGTATCTACCAAACGTAGATAATAATGTAATTTGTATGAATTCTTTGTGACTAGACTCCATCCCACTACACTAGGCCACTAATTCCATCAGATAATTTAAACTCTTCTAAATAAATCTAGCCTGTTTCCAGCGATAGGATTTAGACTTTAATCCCACGGAACAAGGCAGATTTAAACTTGTAATACTCCAATGTTGTGGTTGTATAAATTGTATTGGGATGGAGTTTATAGTATAGAAGCACGTACTTGGTATTCAAAAATCGAACCAATCAGCGAACAAATGTTAGAAACGATATTGAATCATTTATTCTTTTGATGTTTGAAGCCACTGTGGAGTTGATTTATGGTAATGTCCTGGTATCTAAAAACCCGGAACGTGATTTGGACACTTTTGCACATTTTAAATGTTTTTTGGACACTTCTAGAAAGAAAATCAAGTAAAACAACGGCAACATGAAATGCTTGGAGTGAGCATTTCAGACTAGCTCACGTATCGGGGCTCTATAGAAGCCCGAGTAAATCTGGCTTCCAAGAAACTGGGCGTCTTGTATTCTTCAATAGTGATCAACTGCTAATCCTATGCGAATCTCAAGTACGTCCAACAATTGAATTTAGAAGTCACCTCTGGGCTGGAGCTCCCAAATACTTGATAAACCTGCTTGATTCTGTGCAGAGGAGGGCGGTTCGTCTGATTGTTGACAATCCGTTGTTAACAGGCCGACTGCCATCTCTGATGCACAGACGCAATGTAGGTATGCTGAGTCTGTTCTACAGATATATCAATGGAGCCTGCTCGGAGGAGCTAGCATCGTTGATAACACTCTCCCCACCGGTGCGCGTGCGTGAAATTCGACGGGCACGAGCGGAACATCCGTTCACGATTAGTGTCGGCTTAATGAGAACGGGTCGTTTCGCCGACTAGTGTTTGTGTAAATCGGCTCGTATGTGGAACGCTCTACCGGCATCTGTCTTTCCTCTAACTTTTAATCCGGACCTCTTCAAAGCCCGCCATAACAAATCCCTCCCCACAGCCCCCTCCTTAACCCGCCTCACAACGTTGCCCAACCGGATAGCCATATAGTTACCCTGTACGTCCTCTGTACATATAGGGGCGCACTTGTGAGGTGTCACATAATATTTTTAAAAAATCTTGTAATAAAAAAGAACAACATTTTCTGGTTACGAATAACCTCTCAATATTTAATTTTTTCCTTCTACCACCATTATATTGGGAATATGTTGCTCATGCAGTGATGGAGGACTTGGTCTCCGGTGACTTTTTTTCATCTAACACATTAAAATTCAGTAGATATTGAACTGTGGGGAGATGGGGGTTACCCGGCTGAGTGACCACTGATATGTGAAAGATTTATAGATAGAATTTAAAAAATATATACTTATATTAAAACTATATTGATTCCCCTGCAACTCCGGGTGTTTGGCTAATAAGGTATGGACGGCGACGCTTCCGCACGCTTCCTTCTTCAGAGCTGGTGATAATTACGCCATTAGTATGTCTGCCAGTGCGCGGGGTATAAATAGTTACTCCTCACCGAAGACGTAAACTGATAGAAGCGTGTCGAAGGCGTGTCAGTGTGACCAAAGTAAGCTAAATTTCACTTGCTGCGGAATTAATAATAATATTTATTTATTTGAAACACACATTATTTAATAACAAAATTTAAGTAAGCTTTGACTGCCCAACTAGGACATCCCATCACATTTTAGGACAGTCAAATTGACAGGTTTAGTTCATATTAAGTGCCATTATACAAAAATAGAAGGGGAAAAGCTAGTATTGACATAGTATGGTAATATAATAAATCTAGAAAAAAGTGTAATAATTAATTATTAAGGAAATGTGAAGAATAGTATAGAAAAAAAAACAAGTGTGTATACCAGATAATTTGAGTATAGTATAATAGTTAAGTAGTTATGAAGAGATGAGAAAAACAAATATTATAGAGTAAACAATTATGTACTAGTACATGGTATGTGTTTGATAGGTACTGGTTGGTGCTATGAAGAAAAATTGATAAAACCGTTTTCAAATATCGACATTCTTTTTTTGAGCAGATAAGTCGAAAGGTCTTTTAATTGGCGACATCAGTTTTATTGCAAATCTGTATAGTTCTCACTTTGAGGGTTTATTAATTGTGTTTAACTATTTATCCGGCACCGCGCAGTACAGACACGTAAAGTGGCAAACACGACATATAAGAAAGTATTCACATTACCCACTTTACATTGCCTCACTGCGCGTTGCTGGTAGATATGAAACAAACTTAATTCGTAGAAATCCATTTATTTATTTATTAAATTTAAAGTAAACCGAAAAACACCAGAACTTAGCATTACAAACACTCGCTTGTACCTAGATTACATGACATTAGTAATAGATTAACTGCACAGATGGTAAGTACAAGAAGACTATACTATCATATCTTTTCAATCAATATTAATATAACTTAAATTTACTATACGAGTATGTTTTATATGTACCCATATCTTTTACTTTTATATCCTTCATGAACTATTCATGAATTCTTTATATACTCTCTGATGTCATTGTACGATCTAATGCCACATTTAATAGTTACATTTTTTAAATTATTTGTGCTATATTATTATGCTTTTAGTTAACTGTGACGTGTAATTATTGTTTTTGATATATTTATACAGTTGATATTAAATATATAAAATTTAGTAATGTTATTATGAAGTTCTGCAAGTATTTTAGTTTGTTTTTATTGCTGTTTAGGTGTTCAAAGCCTTTTTCAAATTGTGGTTAACCCACATTGAAAGGACTTATTTATTTGATTTGTTTTTTCCCTACCCGTTTTTTTAATTTATTTTTATTGTCTTTGAAATGATTTATTAATATTTTCGATAAATAATACCAATTTACTTAGGAATTGTGATTAATAATATTCTTTATTATGTGAGGTACTTACAGTTGAAATCTGCTTTCCCCCCTTTTAATGGTGGCAGATTTCCTTAATTGTTTTATAATGACGCGAATGCTATTGAAGCAATGACTTTAAATGGGTCTGGTAAATCCCTGATTTATTTATGAACTTATATTGTTTAGGTTTCATGAAAATACTCTGTTTAATGAATGGAGAATAGATCATTTTATTTATAATGTTATATTTGGATTTATCTGTTCGAGTATTTAGCTGTTCACTATTATTTAAGGACTTATGTTGTTTAGGTTTTATGAAAATACTCTGTTTAATGAATGGAGAATAGATCATTTTATTTATGACGTTATATTTGGATTTATCTGTTCGAGTATTTAGCTGTTCACTGTTAAATTTAATTCTCCATTCTGGGGCCTAGTAGTTGAAAGGCCTTTCGTAAATTGACGTTCAGTTTGTTTTTCAAATTCGTATAGATCACACGACTTAAGCGACAGACAGCGTACTCTGAGGTCAGCAAATCTAGATGCTACTAATCGTCTAATCGATCTTTCAAGGTCATTCGGGCCGTCTACTATGATCGCTCTTTTCGTGTAAATATCCCGCTCATTTGGAAAAAACTTCCCCCAGCTCTTACCAATATCCAGAAATTGCCTTATTTTAAACGGTATTTAAAAACAAAACTGTTTAAAAAAGATCCTCCTGTCGATAAATGTTAACTTCTCTTCAATTTATTGTAAAAAGCCATTTTCTCAGGCCTCCGGTAGTTGTTTGGTTTCGGTTTCCTCCTTATTTGTTTTTTATGTAAATTCAGTTATTGCTGAATATAACCTGACTCCTGTCTTTAAATGTTGCTATTTTTGCACTGTCATTGTAAATGTGTCCCTTTTGTATCGCTTTGTATAATATTTTGTAATTTTATTAGATGAATATGCTCCTAAGGAGTGCTGTGGGAGTAATATTAAGAATGAGTAAGAATATTTGTAATATGTTAAGAATGTATAAATTGAATATGAAAGGAGCACTGTAGGAATACCATTGAATGGAGTTAGTTAATCATTTTTTTTTATATAGTTTAGTATTATACTGCCCTGAAGAAGCTACGGTAGTAGCAAAACCCGGTAGGCAAAAGTATATAACAAATAAAAGTGATGTAAACAAAGTTATTGTTTTATTTTTTAAATTTTCATTATTTTTAAGTTTATTTTAGTAAAGCGCACTTGAAGTGAAATAACACAAAGCTACGTTATATAAATGCTATGTTATTATTATTATTCTATGGATTAGTTATTCAGTGTTGCTCCTGCAACGCGTGTTGAAACACTGAACATTGAACAATTAGAATTTGGCCAGAAAGTCTTTTTTGCTGGTAAATCGTCTCTAAATAAACAGATTTTACTGTCTGATTGTTTCTCGTCTTTTGTTAGCCTGAATCTGTGCATATAAAATTATTTTTAGCTTAGTAGCAACGCAAATGACAACATATACTGCCGATACATTAGAAAATATCGACAACTAAGCAGAATCGATAAGACAAACTAGTCAACGTTGACTTAGCAATCGATAATTTTGATAAATATCGATTAGAACAATCACCTTGTTTCTTATTAAAACGTCAAATTCAAACGAGTTCGTTTTGCTAAATTGATTTTATCAATGCGTTTTTTGATTTTTTTTTTACAAATAGTCGTTGGTAATTTCCCGTATTGTTTCGCCAAGGGGACACTGAGAGTATCTTCTACTCTGGAAACTTTTTTTAACGATGTTTATCAACTTGTATGCAAGCTTATCCAGGGAGTTAAAGAAATAGTAATTTAGTCGATGTCAACTGTTAAATGTAATTAATGATTTGCGGTTATGTCAACAAGTGTCGACTAACTACCCATACTATTTCCCCAAGTTTAAATCAGTTTTCGTGAAATTTATTAAACGATGTTTATCGACTTGTAGACAAGCTTATCTAGGGAGCTAAACAAACAGTAATTTAGTCGATGTCAACTGTCATGGGTGATTCGCGGTTATGTCAATAAGTGTCTACTAATTACCGGTATTGTTGATTAAAAAAATAACCTTTCCGTGTCATCATTGATTATTTTAAGATGTTCGTGGTGTAAACCCTGTAATGAATATTAAACGGCTTCATGCGGGTCGTTCTGTTTCTCATTCCATTTGCAATTATCCTCGCGGCCTTCTGTCTGAAATTCGAGTTACATTATTACAGTTCAGGTATTTATTTTAAATGTACATCCCTGAAAATACGAATACTAATAATTCGCAACATACCGAGTTGTCAAATCGCGCTTTCAGACTGCACTGGTCCCAAATGTTGTAATAGACTACCACATGTAACTAAAATTTGTATTAAAAAAAAATTATGACTAAATACAAATTTTCTAAATTAATGCCACTCATGAGGTCCTCGGGGAAATAATTTTCTTCAGAGCTTACCCATGTCATCTTGCGGGATGCTGTGTGGATGGTTCTTTTTGAGGAAAGGATATAGTAAACTCGGATTTGGAGGAGACCCGTTTTGTAAAGGTTCGACCATTCGGTCGAAAACGACGACCGAATGATCGAACCTTTCGACGCAGTGTCTTTAGTCAGTATCGGGCAAACCAGTCGTGTGGAAGGCTCATCATTCTCGTGTGTCAAGACTGGTAGATGTCAACTGTTTAAGAATGTTGGGCGCGCGTTTGGCGTGTTTCCTGGTTGTACATCGTTGTATATTCATTATAAAATATATATTTTCTAAGTAAATCGCCACTATGTTTTGAGTGTTTTCTAAGTAATTCGCACAAATTTGTATTTGAAAACTACGTGTTGACCGGTCAGTGCCTGAGTTGGCATTGCAATTGGGTCTCACCCGGGCGTCGTGAGTTCAATTTCTCGGCTGGCTAAGTCCCCCATTACGACACAAGCAACATCTTCCGCTTACTGTGATGGTAGTAGGAGATTTTCAAATATTGTCAGGTTATTCGTAACCAGGGAATATTTGTCTTTCATTAAAATTTAAAAAAAAAAAAGTTGAATACGGTGGACGAATTTTTTTTTTTTACATCTATCTTATGAAGAAATGAAGAAACATTAATCTGAAAATTTTATTTCATTCCAAACATTTTTTTTTTTTCAAAATATGTCTAAATAATAAAGTTCTTAAGTAGGTACCTTCTTGTGCTTTCCATTTTGAAAATATCCCACGCAAACCAAATCTTCTTCTTTTGAATATGTAATCTTTGGCTAGCCAGAGTGGTGTTTATCTAAGGGTTAACCTTAATACAACACGGCGGGTTCAAAGTTTTTCATTTTCATACTAATTTTACAACGTTATAGCAACAGTTTTACATAGTGGATTTCATTCAAACTACTCTCTAAACCTTCCCGGCACTAATAAGAATAAACTGCTATTTTCAGCGAAACCGGTCGAATAATTTACAAGAAAACCGAGGGCAGACAAATCATTCATTTTTACATACATAGATACCTATATTGAAATATTTTGTTATGTTCACAGTCCTCACTAGGGATTCTTGTTCCGAGGTGGACTGTAGGTTATTGTGCTGGTGTTACTGATACCTATATTGAAATATTTTGTTATGTTCACAGTCCTCACTAGGGATTCTTGTTCCTAGGTGGACTGTAGGTTATTGTGCTGGTGTTACTGATACCTATATTGAAATATTTTGTTATGTTCACAGTCCTCACTAGGGATTCTTGTTCCGAGGTGGACTGTAGGTTATTGTGCTGGTGTTACTGATACCTATATTGAAATATTTTGTTATGTTCACAGTCCTCACTAGGGATTCTTGTTCCGAGGTGGACTGTAGGTTATTGTGCTGGTGTTACTGATACCTATATTGAAATATTTTGTTATGTTCACAGTCCTCACTAGGGATTCTTGTTCCGAGGTGGACTGTAGGTTATTGTGCTGGTGTTACTGATACCTATATTGAAATATTTTGTTATGTTCACAGTCCTCACTAGGGATTCTTGTTCCGAGGTGGACTGTAGGTTATTGTGCTGGTGTTACTGATACATATATTGTCTCCATAGTTTTTTATAATTTCCTCATATTTATGTTTACTTAGCCATATTTATAATGCTTACAAGGTTTTAGCTATATGAGGTTCTTCTTGGCCTCCTTGTCTCGCAGTCCTCTTTGGGCTTGGTCAATTGAAGACCCAATCTCTCCTCGCACTGTTTCCGATTCGCACATCTTCCTGTAGAATTCTTAATTCTTACTGTAATTGCATTCATGAATCTGACATTCGCACAGCCGTATAAAAAAACATGATCAATATGCAAAAGCCAACAGTTCTTAACACGGAAAGATACCCATCTACTCGTCACGTGGTCCCATCACCGTCCCATGACGGGCAGGGCCATTGTAGCATTGTCACGAGCCCGTACGGTGCCGGGGCCGCGTGTCGCTCGGACGCGTGATGACAACTTCCGGCACACGTGACGAGGGTGGGTACCTACCCCTCACTTCCGGTTAGAACGGAACCTTAAAACGGATATAGGAATTTATATAAGGCGAGAATACAGTATTAAAGATCGAACACTACAGTTATTATTTTATTCTCATTGCTCCGTGGTGAAGTGGTTATTGCTTTGGTTGTGCAATATTTTCTAATTATTTTTTTTTTTACCTATAATTGAATCCGGAAAATCGTCGGAACACCGTTTCTCAAAGTTCTTATATGTCTCCATTAATTAATTTAAAAACTACTATCGTACTAACCCTCACGCCGTTTCTCCGGAAGAGAAGGCAGGGAGAATAGACCGCCACAAAGCTATCATGGCACACACACATTTATTTAATATCAACTGTATAAATATACCATAAACAATAATTGCATGTCACAGTTAACTACAAGCATAATAATATAGCACAAATAATTTAAAAGGGTAACTATTGAATGTGGCATTAGGTCGTACAATGACATCAGAGAGTATATAAAGGATAATAGTTCATGAAGGATATAAAAGGAAAATATATGCGTACATATAAAACATATAGTAAGCTTTGGTTAAATTAAGATTAATTGAAAAGATATGAGAGTACAGTCTTGCCATTGCTTCATTCACATTCATGCAATATCCCATACGAGTAAAATATATTCTCCTGTTATTCTAACACCTTGACATGACCATTATTTTCTTCTTTTTTTAAATGTGAGTACTGCACAAGAATCATAACTGCTCCCGACCGTCTGGACCCAGTGAGACTATGGCAACCCCAAAAGGTCTACGTTGTGAGGCTGAAGGTAGTGAGGTTTTTTTTTTTTACAGTAACTCCCATCGTTGGGGATGGTGTGTGGAGGGTCTTTCAGAGGATGGGAAGGAGTGAACCTGGGTCTTGAAGAGACCCATTTTGTAGGAGAGAGGAAACACAGAGGCCGGCAGATCATTTCACAGCCGAGCTGTTGAACACAAAAACGAATGGTGGTAACGATCCGCTCCCATGTGACAAATGTCAACCCTGTAAAAATGTTGGGCACGCGTTTGGCGTGTTTTCCAACTGTGCACCGCTGCCGTAGAGATCAATGACGCTAGTTCCTCAGAGCATCTTCCATTAAAATACCGGTAGAACAAGGATAGCATTCCCACCTGACGTCTGTGCTCCGAAAAAGTGCAATGATGTTGGGGTTGGAAATAGGCTGTGGAGAAGAAGATGGGGTAGTACCTGGCTATTCAGATCTGGTCACCAAGCACGGGTGAAGCCATATCAACGTTTCAATTCCAAATGGTGCTCTTTCACCAGGGCAATGCTGAAAGTATCTATCGCTGTGGAACGTAGCGCAAATATACTATGTATTATTTTAAATGAATAAATTGTGAAATAACACGAATTAATCACATAAAATTTTTCTTGCTCACGCCTGGATTTGAACCGGTGGCTTCTGGATTTGTAGCCAAGGATCGTAATTGATCAACACAGAGGCCGTCGAAAGAGAAACAACTAAAATATTGTTTAGTTTGTAAGTGAAGCATCAAACATCCTATTGTAAATTAACCTTTTTGCCAGCTCTATAAGGGGGATATTAAAAAAATGTCGAATTCTGTGATTTTAGAGATGTCTCACTATTTACTTTTTATTTTTTTATATGAATACCGGACAAGAGTCCCAACCGTCTGGAGCCAGTGAGACTATGGAATCCCCAATTTGGGAATGTTGTGAGGCTGAAGGTATCGTGGAGGGGAAGGAGAAGGGAAAGAGGAAGGTGGGGAAATATGGAAATAGCAGTGGCGTGCAGTTCGTATAGGCTGAACAACTATGCCTTCCCTAAAATAAGGACCATGAAAGAAATTAAAATTTAACATACGATACAAGGAAAAAACAAGGAATATCTGTTGAAAAGTAAGATCATTCATTCGGGTGGGTATTTTGGCCTCAAATCCAAAATGAAACAGGGCGCGCAGCCGTTGTTAAAACCACTCTCTGCAATGTACTAATATTTATATATATATATAAATCAATGTAAGTTCGTTTGTTTGTCCCCATTTTCTCGAAAATTTCTTTACCGGTTTCGCCGAAAATAGCACAGTATGTTTTTATTAGTGCCGGGAAGGTTTAGAAAGTAGATTGAATGAAATCCAATATGTAAAACTGTTACTATAACGTTTTAAAATTAGTATGGAAAACATTGAATCCGTCATGATTTATTTAGTTAGCTCAAGGATATAACACTCTGGTTAGCCACAGATTTCATATTCAAAAGAAGAAGGTTTTTTTTGGTAGAATATTTTCAAAATTGAAAACACCTACTTAAGAACATTATGATTTAGATATGTTTTGAAAAAATAAACATTTGGAATGAAATAAAATATTCAAATGCATGTTTCTTTATTTGGAGATAGTTACTTTCGCTGTCAAATCAATTATGGCACCCTAATGATATGTGCCCGAGCAAGGCCGGGTACACATCAGCTAGTTAGTTTTATAAATTAAGACTTTCACTCCAGACCTGCTAGCCGCATTAATCCTGCAGCTTTTTTTCGCAGTCATATTACACGATTTAGTATGTAATTATTTAATTATTTTTGTCAATTAGTGTAATGTTAATAGGTCTACCGTCCCTGCGACCTCTGTTGTCTTTTATCGCATTGTGAACATTTAGCATTCCAGACATAACATAATACCGCATTACGTACTATGTTGTCTCGTGAATGTCGTGCTATTGGATTGATGTGCGTGTTTCTCTGTTATCTTAATTACCATTAGCAGAGTTAGTTTCAGATTACATCAATGGGTAGTGCTACTTCATGTTATGAACGATGATACGGTGGTGATTTTGTTATGATGACTTCATTTAGTATGGCTAATTACTTATCGTAGGTCGCCTAACAATGACTATTTCTGTTCTGAATCATAATGCATCTCAAATTTTTGTAACTTTTAAAGCCTATTGTTCGCGAAAAAAAAAATTGATTTGAAATTTTCGACGGTCTCCTCGTGTTTGAGTGGTTACGATCCCTTGCTACGAATCCGGAGGTTGCTGGTTCAAATCCCGGCGTGTTTCACAATTAATAAGAGTGGTAGATACTGTCGGTATCGTCCTGGTGAACGACCACAATTCAGAAACGATACGTTTCTTGAAATGGCTTTAGCCGTGTTTGGTGACCAGATCTGAATAGCCAAATTCTCAATAACAACACACGAAACACGTCAAACTCGCGCCCAACATTTGCACACGGTTGATTTTTGTCACATGAGAACGGGTCGCTTCTACGACTCGTTGTTCTATTCAGTAGTCTCGGCTGTGGAATGATCTGCCGGCCTCTGTGTTTCCTCCATCCAACAACACGGGTCTCTTCAAGACCCAAGTTCACTCCTTCCTATCCTCTAAAAGACTCTACGCAGCATGCCCTTACTTATGCCCGCATTTATGCACAGATCCATTAATCGGACAATATCGACTTATGACTCTTGGTGTATGATTTTATTTCAATCCAATTAATATTTGACCCTAGATAGAAAGGTTATCAAGTTGGCACGCTTTCTACAAAAACACCACTTTTTATTTTATTTGGAAAACCAACAGTCAGCAATATTTACAAAGTATGATAAATATATATAAAAAAAATCTGAACTAAAAATATGTTTTTATTCAAGTGTCTTAATTAGTAATTACAAAAAAGGGTTATAAGTTTAGCTTATGATTATTAGATGGTGGGATGAGGGGAAAGGAATGGATCTAGTCTGTAGAATAATATGTCTTCTGTGAATATTATTTATTTATTGATTTTAGGTTTGAAGAGTTGAATAAGTCTCACTGTATGAAGTGTTAAAAATGTGTGAAGCGCATTGGATAAATATGATTTGTTTTGAGTTAGTTTTGCATTGGGGGAGGTACGCGGTTTCGCTCCCCGTGCCACGATGCACTGTCGTCAGTAGTAACCGGCGGTATTCCGGCAGTAATTTACGTATCATGCGCTTCTACACATTATTTTACTTCTTTATGTATTCACATTTCATGTATTTACTATTGATAAATTATTTTACGCAAGTTTATTTAAACTTTTTATTTTTATCTAACGTAAATAAATAACACTTAACTCTAAGGTAGATTTTCTAGCATCGTAAGGAAAGGGTTCTAAACGTGCTCTATTTTTTTTTTGTATGGTAATATTGCTTAACAACCGTAATGTAAAGCCACCTTTGTAATTGCAATAACGCCCATATTATGTATTTAATAAAAAAATCCATGTTAAAATATGTATATTTTTTGTTCATCACGGTAAAGAACCTGCAACCGTCCGACACAATCTCAAATGCTTGTACAACGACGCTTTTTTCTTACCCTTTTTAGTTCTGCCTTAGTCTCCCTGGCTCTGAGCTGTTTAGCACTTGAATGGTGTCACATAATATGTTTTTCAACGTTAATATCGCACAAAATTCCTACTATCATGTCCGAAGCCAGCGGTACTATGGTTTTCTCAATTGGGAAATGTTATGAGGCTGAAGGGAGTTGGGATGGAAGGGGATGGGAAGAGGAAGGCTGAGAAAAGGGTTCGTGGCTATTCAGATCTGATCACCAAACACAGTTGAAGCCATTTCAAGCAATGTTTCGATTTTGAATAGTTTCGTCACCAGGGCGATTCTGAAAGTAACTACTGTTTTAATACGAAAATAACCCATTGTTCACTCCAATCTCTGAAACTAAATGGTAGCCGACACTATGTTTCTGAATAAAATCTTAAATAATGAAATATACTGCCCTGAATTCCCGTCGAAAATTAATCTTAACATACCATTAACCAAAACTGACCCGCCACACTTAACTATTTTACAAACGCTGCAGCAAATTTATCAATTTACCTTGTTCTCCAAACTTTCAATAATTTTTTCTCATAACTCAAATTTCATGACATATTTTTTGACTCCCTACCGTCATTTAAGAAACATTGTTTCATAGTTTTGAATTTCGTACTAAAACTTTTACACCCGCGCTGTACAAGCCGGTTCCCCACAGAGCATCGGACCATCCCATTACTCGTAACGTAATCAATGCACACTCGCAACTCTCCTCTACATAGCATAATTCAGACATAGGTACACACACACAACACACACGCACACATTGATAACCTTGGACATCGTTATAAATTCAATAATGTGTCTAATTTGAGATGAATGCAAATTGTTACAATAAAGCAACATGACAATGGTACATCCAGTACTAAGTATCGATTGGTGCAAATAAAACAATGTGCAATGATATTTAATCGCCTATTTACAACAGTTTGGAATTACAGTATGGGGTGTGCAGTAAAAAAGGAATATTAATTGTGTTTTTGCAGCGTCCGCGTTGTTTTATTGGGCACGTGGTCGTGTTACAAAGTTCTGATAATAAGTTATTAATAAAATCAAATTAAACAAGTGTCTAAATACAAAGATGATATAATCAGGGTTGCCAATACCCGGAAATCCTTGGTAACCGGGAAAACGGTAATTATAACCGTCATGTTGGGGAATTCTTTTTTCTATAATATTATGATTCAGACGAAAAGTCAGTTCATTAGAAGCAGTGGCGGAGCGTGGCCTATCTCTTTGGGAGTTCAATAGCAAAAAAATCCCTAACCTGTATGAAAAAATTATTAATTGTTTTTGTGTTTAATTCGTAGAACTGCATAATAATATTTTTTTTAATACAATGTCAATCAAATTTAATAATGTTAATAAGTTCTGCAAGTATTTTAGTTTTTATTGTTATGACAGCTGTTTCGGCGTCCAAGGCCATTTTCAAACTGCGGTTATCCACATTGCGACCATTTATTTATATGATTTTATTTACTCCCACCCAATTCTAATTTGGACGGGTATTCAAGATAATTATTTATTACCGGTAAAACCGATTTAGTTAAAAATAATTAAAATTGTCTATTCTGAGAGGTTTTTACATTTATAATGTGTTTCTCCGTATTTAAATGACAATGTTTTCTTAATTGATTCATCTAAATGTGTTATATTATTTTGTTAGTGTGAACACACTGAGAAGTCGACCCCTTGGAATAACAAGGTTCCATCTGACACGGCAATGTTATGCGATAATGAGCCTTAAAGTTACCCCCTTTAGAGCACATTATCGCATGACATTGCTGTGTCAGATGGAACCTTGTTATTCCAAGGGGTCGAAGTGGTGAATAAATAATTTTCCTTACTTTATTAATTAATGTTATAAGTATGAAAAAAATTATATTTTCTTCTTATCCATATTTTTTTTTCTAGATTAGCGACCTAGCAACAATAAATAATTGGGCATTTCATTAAAACGTCTGTAACTAATGAATAACTTAATTTCGTACGTTACAATACGAAAATCACAATTTAAACAAGAAACAGCTAGTTTTAAAAAAAGTAACATTTAAGTAATTAACTTATAATAATAATAACAGAAAAAATCTCTTGATTCTTGCAAAATACTATTCCCGACCAATATGGTATTAACAAATCCCCATAGTCGCTGCCCACACTGTCTCCTAGTAGATTCCCAAGATTTGAACGCTCAACCCGGTTTCCCGCCGGATTGCCACGAGTATGTTTTATATGGACTATTTCTTAGGATGAAAAATCCCATAGTCGCTGAATTCATAACGCACATATGGAATTCATTTCGGACTCGCTCTCGGGCAGTATTACCTACAAGGACTTTGATTTTTTTAGCACGGAAATTGAAATTCCCAATTTCAATTTGCAGGTTCATAACACAAGTAATAGTACTAATAATGTATTTTTCAATTCTGTACGGGTTGTTAGGAAAATATTTAAGGTTTCTATTTTTATTTAGGTACAAATAACAAAAGAGCAAGATAATATTTTATGACATTATTTATGTACATGGTTTTCACTGGATACCAAGGGCATTGAATACCAAGGGTACACGTTGCGAGCAAACCGCAACTAAATAAGTTATGGAATATCAAAACAAAAAAATGGCTTTCATTTTATTTTTGCGTACACGAAATTATATTTTATATTAGATATAATTTTGTGAATAAATTGGTTTTTAAGACCCGCTTCAAGATTCCCTTAAGCTTCGCAACATTCCCCCAAAACGATCCCAAAGGTAGTAGAAATTACGTAATAAATCACATTAAAAAAAATAGGAAATGTGTTTTCGACAAAGTTTGATAAATTTAATTCGATTATTTCTGAAAAGAAGTTCGATCAATCCAATCACTGCTCACTCGAGACATGATCTCAAAATCTCCCAGCTTCAGGAATGCCATAAAACGATGAGAAAACGCTCATTGGATAACATAACGATCTTTCCGTAATTAAACCCCGAACATTTTTCTCAAATGCACATTCATTTAAATTTGAATGTAGATTTCAATAACCCGTTTGTGTAGAAAATGATTTTATAAAATTTCATTAATAATTCTGGCGACTTAATCTGCGCGATGTTTTATGTTTCTATTTGGTGCGTGCTTTTTATAAAGTCATATTGTTTTATGTGTTTATCTGGCCTCTACTGTGTATGAAGTCATTTACATTTAGTCACAGGCGATTTGGAAGCTCGGATGTTGTAAAGACCTGTATTTATGTTGCATTTTAAATGTTGAAAATACTATGTTGCCACTGCTACTACGGGGTCTTGTAATCAGTTATAACTTTGGTCGGCAGTGGCGTGCACACAGTTTGTAATCGGGGTAGGCAGTTGAAAAAACAGCGAATTAATTGATATTTAAATACCGTTCGTGCAAGTTTTCACTAAGATGTTGGTTAAGATTCCCGAAGTCACAACAATATCTAAATAGCCGCTTTATTTATGTATATTACAAACTAATTACTGGATACATAAAATTTACAAAGTTTTTCTGCCAAATAAACACGGATAATATTCTGAAAAGAATACCAACATGATTTTAGCATTATTTCTTTAGTAAAGTTGTTCTAATTAATAGATGTACCAACAGATGGCACTGATTGCTACATTTGCTGGCATTACCGAAAAGCACTGCTTTTTAGACACTAACAAAAACGAGTTGCCCCTTGACGCGCATTGCGTTAACATGTACGTTTGAATGTGTAGAATAGATTCAACATTTGAATATGACGTGTCCGTCATTTTGCGTAATTAGTTCCTGCCTTTGACGATTATTGCGGTGCGGTCAGTGTGGCGCCCGTGGCGCTGCTTTTCGTGGTTGGTATTCCGCGCGTATTTAAAAAAAAAAGAATTGATTTCTTGCAATAATTTTGTACATTTTAATATAATTTATTTTTGTATGCGAGTAAGGTAAGGTAGGCAGTGCTTATGTGCCGACAAGGACGGCACGCCCCTGGTGAACGGTTCGTTGACCACCAGGTAATTAGTAACAACACTGTTTGTAAGAATTTTAAAATCAGCTAAGACTAATAACCTTAACCCTTTGACTACCGGTGATAATTCAAATTAACACGAACTTAGATTTTTTCTTCGTGATTATAAATATTTTTTTGTTTTCTAATACAAGGGAAACATCTTAATTGCGTTTTTTTTTCTGCATAGTTGCGAAGTCACTGCGACAGTACTGCAAATATAGCGACAACTCCCATTTCGTCGGACTTGTTTGGTCTGGAATCCATAATTATTTTTATTTTTATTTATTTATTTTCGCCCATTACAGGCTTTTACATGGCCATTTTACACATAATATTGAAAAGGTACACATGTACTCGTATTATAATAGATAATATAAAAGAAACACCATAATTTGACGCTTTTATCCAGAGTTTAGTTTCAAATAAGCTAGCTCTACTCGATGAAAAAAACCGTTCAAATGCATGCTTATACTGTAACATTGATATGCCAAATATGTCAACAACATCCAAGTATTTGTTGCCCTGACGCCGCATAGGAGTATAATATTGTGAATAATGTTGAATTGCCACAATAAAATGGTAGGTACCGTCTTATTACTGTCCTGCCAGGTACATGCAGTTTGTTTTACTCGTATGTTATCTTTATATTTATTCACGTTACACTGTGATTTTATTTATATAAAAAAAAATATTTTTTTTAAATTATGCACCAAAAATTTCAAGTAGTTTTTGTAGTAACAACAATGCGGTTGTCAAAGATTTAAAGCAAATTCTTTGATATTTAAAAGTTTTTTGTTTATACCCCCGTTGAATCCCACCTTCTCTCACCTGTCCGGAGCCAGTGGGACTATAGCATCCACAATTATTTAGGTACGTTGTGAGGCTGAAGGGATCGCGATGGGAGGTGCCTGGCTATTCATATCTTGTCATTGCGACTCAGCAATACCCCCCGAGCGGAAACTGAACGTTATTTGAAAGGGAGATATATTAATGTGAAAGAGAGAGAGGAAACGCTGTAATATAAATAACGTTTAGGGCGTAAGCAATCGATTAAAAAATGTTTAATAAAACACGACATATTTAGAACAGACCAAAAATCTCAAGACTGATCATATAAATCTTTTATTCTGCTAGATATCTGAATAGAGAATATCTTTAAAAAATGGTATATATTTTGAAGTGCATAAAAACTTCGCGTTTTCAAGGAAGGTGATAATATGTACATAGAAATACTGAATGCGGAGGCCTAAACAGGGCTATTGCTATTTCAAGCAATGTTTCGATACTGAATGGTATGGTGGTCTTTCACCGGGGCGATACTTTGCACCAGGCAGTGGTGTGCAGTCCATAAAGGTTAAAAAGTTGTGGCTTCCCTAAGAAAAACAAAACTTTTTTTTATCTTGCGATAAATTTTTAAATAATATATATTTTGTATTTGCATAATGAAATGCTCGTTTTTAAAATAGGCACACAATGTTTCTTAATAGTTTCATATCAATTTCGTTTATTTATTTTAGTTTCCAACACTGCCGCTAGGTTAAAGTCTAACATAACCACAGTTGACCACAGAAATCAGCGAAAATAAAGTTGCCGCTTTCAAATATTCAATCCACCAATCATACCGAAACTTATAAACTACACACAATCTACCTTTGGTTATAGAGCAATGCTCCCAACTGACACTAGGCCAGTTGATTCGCCGATATTCACCATTGTAACATTGTCATCAATGCACCTATCAACGCCATTTTTTTATTATTGTCTTTTAAACATTTGAATGGTCCCCGTTATACGCCAATTCTAGGCCCGTTTCAGTTTTTGAACAAATTGTTATGAGCTTACAAATTTAACGGCCCTATTTTTATGATTGTGAAACAACTGGGAATTAGGGTATTTACCACTGAGATCAGTGGCATGCACAGAGTTTGTAAACAGGGTAGGCAATAGGAAAAACAGCGATTTTATGTTATTTAAAAAAAATACCCCAGACAACACTCTTCGTACAATTTTTAGCTAAGAATGGCTAAGCTGGTTGGTGGCTGTAGCCAATCTCGGCCGGTATTACCTAAGCTATATCGAATATTCAAATAACTGCTTTATGTATGCACACATTAAGCCAATTACTGGACATAGAAAGTTTCTGTATTTTTTCTGCTAAATAAACACAGGCAATAAGAAAACCAACGTGACATTCTCATTATTTTGTTATTAAATTTGTTCTAATTACTAGATGTACCAACAGATGCTACATTTGTTTGCATTGCCGAAAAGCACTGCTTTACAGACACTAACACAAACGAATCGTCCCTTGACGCACATTACACATACATGTACATTTGAATGTATAGAATACGACATTTGAAAATGATGTGTACATAATTTTGCATGGGTACTTAGTTCCTGCCTTTGACCGTTATAGTGGCGAGTATTTCTTACAATAATTTTAATATTAATATTTTCATGCCATTAGGATAGGGTAGGCATTGCTTATGTGCCCATATGAACGGCACGTTCCTGACTGAGCTGCCATAGTCCCGCTGATTTCAAACATCGTCACCTTGTGTGGTGTTACAAAAAAACAACACATTGTTTAAAAATGACATTATCTCCATAGACCGCTCCGACCAGAAAACCAATACAATTTCACTTAAGTGTTTTTTGTTCCCCAATCATCATCCAACATCCTCATTCTATCGAACCAAAGGTAATCGTAATTACTATATTAAGAAATAATAAATAATTTCCTTGTATCGGGCGGTCCAGCGCAGTAGACACACTGGGAGTAATAATAATAATAATAATATGCTATATATAATTACGCTGAGCCGCCCGTTGAATTAAGTCGTCGGCTATGTTTTTTATCCCCCGGTACCGCACCGCCTACCCCGGCGGGACCACTATATACCGAGTCCGTAACCGGATTGGACCGGGTGCCGGGTGAACCGACACAAATCACACTTTTTATGAATATTTCCCAAAAGAACAGCAAATAATAATAAAAAATCATTTATTTGTCAATAAGTTATTTGCATACGTATTTTATTTTAATATATTATATAGTTTTTCAACTCATCTCTTCGGAAAGTCATATCCATGTACCGTACAGTTGCATACCCAATTTACATAGCGGAGCTAGCCTTTAGTAATTTACAGAAAATATTAAACTTTTTACAGTCTGCTACATTCTAAATAACTATAATTTTTTGTAAATGTGAATAAATATCATCGAAAAAAATATTTCAGTTAAACCTCGAGTCATTCCTTTAGAATCTGTTATTCAGTCCTAAATTCGAAAAAAAACATAAATATTTTATTTAATCATTAAGAAGATAATATTAACACATCTCAAAATGAACCACGAAACCGAAAAAACAACAGAAATTAAAAAGATATCAGTCGCATCTGGGGGGACATCATAAGGATAGCAGCCAATAATATGGGATTTATAAAAAAAAATGGAGGATAATATTAACAAGTCTTGAACTTGAAGTATGATATCGGTGTAAATGGCGTAAATTGAACTGGTCTCATTAGCTTAGTTGGTTAAGCGGTTACCCCGGATAGGTAGAGGTCCTGGGTTCGAGTCCCAGATGCGACTGAAATCTTTTTAATTTCTGTTGTTTTTCGGTTTCGTGGTTCATTTTGGGATGTGTTAATATTATCTTCTTCAATGATTAAATATTACAATGAGGTTTACACACTTCAATAAGTTATAAAACATAAATTGAATACATATTTTAAATAAATACCAACTCTTCTTTTGCCAATAACCTTCTAATGTATATAATATCAATGACAAATAGGATTTAAACAGTAACTTCAATGTCATACAATGTGCAGTGTTTTCTAATGTGTGTCCTGTGCGTGCAAAGTCACATTATGTCAGCCCAAAACCTTGTAATTTAATTAAGTTTTAATCTGGAGTGCCCTACCAGGTAAGTATGTTTCTGTATCTGTTTGTACATAATAAGATAAACCCTAGCAAGTAATATTTGTACAGCGTCCTTGGGGTGATTTTTCACGAAAACGGCGCTATATAAATCATCCAAGTATTATTATAATATCAATAACAAATAATATTTAAACAGTAACTGCAATATCATGCAATTTACAATGTTTTCTAATATTGCGACCTGTGCGTTCAAATTCATATCTTCCATAGCTAAAACTTAGAGAAGAGATATATAAAATAACGAGCTAATCTGGAGTGACCTGTCAGATACGTATGTTTCTGTATCTGTTTGTACGTAATACGATAAACCCTGGCAAGTAATATTTGTACAGCGCACTTGAGGTGATTCTTCACGAAAGCGGCGCTATATAAATCATCTAATTATTACAATTATTTTTATAAACAATAATTATTAGCCTGAAACACTCATCCAAATTGAAAAAACCTTCCGAGCAAAGATAAATGTCGCCGGCAGGACTCGAACCCACACCCTTCTAATATCCGGTCAGATGCTCTACCATTGAGCTACGTCGGCTTATCGCAAACCGCCAAGTTAATCAATATATACTAGTGTTTCATTCAATAATTACGGTTTTTTATTATATTTCACCTGTAAACAACCAACTTTATTTGTATGAGGAAGGCTTGTAACGGCTAAATCCCTCACTAATTATTATTTAGCAATTTACAAACAGATCACTGCTCAGTTATACATTCCGGAGCCCGGAGAGTAGCTGGTTTCCAGCAGTGCCTATAGAAATTAGATTAATAAAATAAAAATATATTTTAAATTAGAAAAATTACTTTTTTTTTGCAAAATCACTAAATACAAGTTTACGTGTCATTATATATCAAATATATTCAACCATTCGCTGCGGAAATTCTTGAAGCACTGCAGTGATATATGCATGCGGTGGGATATTTTAACAATCTCCTGATACCGTTAAAAATGCACGGAAGATTTAAAGTTTATATTTCTGATTGTGATAATTGTACTAAAAATGTGTAATTTTCATTAATAATTATTTATTTTAAATACGATCTAAAGCCACATATTCCGAAACGGTTCGATCTAGCTACAACGGCATTATGATGTACATAACGATACTGGCTGGTAATAATAATAATAATAATAGTTGGATGACTTGTATAGCGCCGTTTTTGTGAAAGATCACCTCAAGGGCGCTGTACAAATATTTCTTAACTAATTATGTACAGACAGATACAGAAAAACATACTTACCTGGCAGGTCGCTTCAGATGAACACAGTTTTAGAAAAATTTAATTATAGAGATGATAGTTTTACATGGTTATTTGTTTCTCCTTTTCTATTGATGTTACATTTATTAGATGATCGGTGGCACAAGAAGAGTTGGTATTTATTGAATTATTGGTATTAATTTTAGGACTGGAAAGTATTCATAAAATGAATTTTAGGACTCGAAAATATCTATAAAATTACCTTACACAGCGTAAGAAGCTTTTAATAAATATTAACGTTTTTATTTATTTATTTTTATTTTTATTTTACACTTTGGTTGTTTACAGTGTTGCGGGCTGTGGACGCATTTCCGCACCGATGCGTGAATTTTTAATTATATTTTTATTTTATTTAATGACTTTAGGTAAGTACTAACCGGCCAGCCTAGCTAAGCAATTTACAGGTGAATTTATGGATACGATTGTCTGAAAAGATGTGTTTTAAGTTTAGTTCTGAAGTTTAGTTTAGTAAGACGGCTGTCACCAACTTTGGTCGGTGTAACGGCAACAACGCCATATTCGCGAACAATAACGAACATGTCGTTTTGGGGGCATATCAAAAAAGACACATTGTAAATCATTATAAAAATTCTGGACATTGCATTATGATTTAACAGAATTTCATTAATAACAGCATATATGTACGTGGTGCTCTTTTTTATCATTGCACTGTATAAAGATTCAAAACATCTGTAATAATTATTTTTTATTCTAAAAGTTTCTTGTGTCACCCTGTCGTCTGTCTCATAAGAAAACATCTCTTTATTCTCTCCTATAGGCGTCTTTATACGCTCAAACAAGTTATTTGGCACTTGGTAACGAGGGACCGAAAGTGGCGCGCGATCCGCGCCCGCCGCTCGCCACGCCCGACCACTTATAGCGAGGTGGCCGCCCGGTCGTGCCGCTTTTTTAATTCTTTTAAAGGACGGCATTTTGGAGCGGGGCGGTCGGTCGAATCACACAACAAACGTGTTGTTGATTTGATCGCACCAACGAGGACTAGAGTTGTCAATACACTCCATATCGTCCTTTATTAATGGAATCTTTGTTTGAAATGACTTTAACCGTCTTTAAAGTTAAACGAATCTTGATACTCTCACAGATGACGCTAATTCAAATATTTTAGAAAAAGCACTTAATTCTTTTTAAATATTGAGATGAATTGTTTGTTGGCGGGTGTACGAACAGAATATGAAATGGAATAAATCGTTATTGTAAGTTTAAAGCTCAAGTCCTTCAAAAAACTTGTAAAATATACTGTATACATGTTGTACAATAAAATGTTAATACCTTTAAATACCTCAGAACAGGTTTACAATAATATAATTAAGTAACATATATTGTACTTATATTTAAACATGCCGTATTGTATGAAACTGTATAAAGATTTTTCAATAAACGTCGGTTTATCGACACTGAAACTGAAAAATCTACAATAAAAATTTATGCCATCTCATATTCCCTGTGCCAACAAAAAAATCATTGAAATATTTAAAAGCATTACGTTCTAAAATTGTTTTTCTTTTTTCTCGTTTTTTTTTTGTTCTAAAATATTTAAATTATAGCCATCTATGAGCGCGCATTACGTTTAATTTATCCTTCCTACTTTATTTATTCACTTCCTACACAATTAAAAACATCCAACCTTGTACAACACAAAATATACATATGTAAAATTATTAATTTTATTTTACATTATTTGTGACGAAATTGTTCAAAAAACTTTTACATTTGCTAATTGTTTTTATATTGTCATAGTCTTTCACTAAACTAAATGAATTTAATGATGGCATCTGCCATGATGGTGGACACTGTAACGTTGTTTGAAACGTTGGATACAGGAGGAGGAAGCATAATGCCCTAAAACTATTAAAGAAAATGCTTAAGGCCGTGATATCCTTAAAACATATTGAACAATGTCCTCCACTGCACAGGAAGGACATTGTTTTAGTAAAACCGATTTAGTTAGAAAGCAATTAACCGTTTTACCGATAATAAATCATTATCCATCCATCCAAATTTTTAAAGGAGTGGGGGTAAATTAAATCATATAAATAAGTCGTCGCAATGTGGATTAACCACAGTTTGAAAATGGCCTTAAACGCCGAAACAGCTGTCACAATAATAACAACTAAAAATACTTGCAGAACTTAATAATAACATTATTAAATTTGATTTACATTAAATTTAAAAAAAAATTAAAATAAAAAATAAAAATAAATAAATAAATAAGAAACTTTGTTGGATTACCTTTTGTTAAACTTTGTATATAAATCTGTATCAAAAGCCGTTTGTTTTTTTAAAATATATAAATAAATAAAATGAATGCATTGGCGAGGTTCACACTGCCTTGTCGTGAATTTTTTGTCTTAAAAATGCCGAAATGTGTGGTTAATCGATGTTATAATACGACAATACACAAATCGATGAGAAATGGGGTTAGTTAGTCTACCTTTGTTGGGAATAAATCAATTCTTCCCACTTGCTAGTATACTGTCTGTTCCCCTCTTGAAATTCAGGCTTCGATTCGGGGCAGTCGAAATGAGGTTGTACGAGTATTCGAGTCGTGTGGTAGGTTGGTCCGTTCGTCCCAGTCCCAGATGGTCGACTGGTGATTATTAGCCGCTGCGGTGGAGCAGAGCGAAGGATGCTGTGTGCAGTAATTGAGATGTACCACCCATCTTACTGCAAGGGTACTCGCTCAACTGACAGCAGACCTACCTCCGATGGCTACGTTGAAACATCTCTCTCTCGCTTATAAACGACACGTTTCACAGGATACTTATGTCCTTGGATCTTCAATAAGTCTCAATGACATAACCTAACCTAACCCAATCAATCAGGGGAGGTTATTTCTCTTCTTTTTTTATGTGACAATAATAATAATACTAAGAGTCAATATCTATAGCGCAGTTTTGTGAAGGTTCACTTCAAGTGCGCTTTATACCTAATATAATTGTCAAATAACAGATATACTACATAGTATATCTGTTATTTTAGTATATACGAGTATATGGAAATTAAAATTATGACATAAAATATTCACGAGCAACAGACTCACTTACATGAACAATTTAGAATAAACTAGGGGTATAAATAATCAAATGTAAAGTACAAATATCAAGAGCAAGAAAATCTACAAAATAACCTAACCTACACAAGAGTCTATCAATATAAATGATTGTCTGCTCATCCAACGAGATTTAGTAAGGTTTGAAGCATTTTGCAATGATCATAAATTGTATCTAAGTTACAACTAATGTAAACAAATAAGCTTCACTAAAAATCATAAAGCCATCACAAACAATTATTATATTGGCGACTACTCACTCGACGCGTATATAGTATAGGAGACTTAGGCATACTTTTGATTCAAAACTTCATTTCGATGTGCACATTGATAATATTGTAAATAAAGCTACTGCATGCTAGGCTTTGTTATCAGAAACAGCCGTGTATTTCGAAAGCCTGAAACCTACCCCCTCCTTTACTATACGCTGGTCCGTTCTCAACTTGATTACTGCGCCCCCATATGGACTCCACTCTACGGTATCTACAAAGACAAAATTGAAAGTATTCAAAGAAAATTTCTGCATTGCCTTAATTCCAGAATGAGCTCTTAATCAATAATGTCTCCACCCTCTCTAACCGGCGAAAATACCTCGATCTCATCACCCTATATAAAGTGTGCAATAACATTAGCAACTGTCCTACCTTACTCCAACTAATAAACTTGAAAATACCATCCAGAACAACTAGGTCTAACCGCTTATTCCACATTAGCCGGACGCGCACAAATGCTGGTGTCAAGGATCCAATCAGAAGAATGTACGAGTTATTTAATCAAAATCAAACTCTGATGGATTCCGACATATTGTTTGATACATGTAGTGCTTTTAAAAGAGAATTGAAAGCTGTTTTCATAAAATAATATTAAACAAACAAACAGTGTTTGGACATTATGTGCTTTTTTATTGTTCCCTTGTATGGCAATATTTTAAATTTAATAATTATATATATATATTATCAACACGTTCCCCAATATGTTACACCCCAAAAATACATGCCGTAATTCTGTCACCGCTGCATCAGCCGGTTCCATGAACCAATAACGATCCCATACCAACTACCGACACGCTGCAATGTTTACGTTCAATGTATTGGGTGATTATTATTAAATCCGTTTTATTGCGTTTACTTGAACGCATACGTTAATCACTTTAAATACAAACACATACATATGGAGGGTTCAGCATTAGAATGGTTCAACTAATTTTTTAAAGTAATACGTTCTTAACGCGATCCACTTGCTAAAATTCGAACGAAATCACGCGCTCCTTATGCAGGTGGCTACAAGGTTGAAATTCCCGCGTAACATCGGCCGCATGGTTCGATCTACGCTAAAAAATCATCATCAAAATGGCTCAGGCATAAATATTAAACAGTTCTAATAAAAAAATGTCCAAAGAAGCGAAGCTGGCAGTCCATAATGGAGTACTGATACCAATATTGATGTACGGCAGTGGAGCATGGTACTGGCAGAGGAAGGAAAAAAGTAGACTGGATACTGTAGAAATGAAATCTATGTGAAGAATGTGTGGTAAACCGTAAAACCATGTATGATCGCGTGAAAAATGTTGAGATTCGTAAAGAATGCAAGGCCGATGTAAGCGTAATGAGTAAGATTAAGAAAGAGACGCTTAGATGGTTTGGGCATGTAGAGCGAATGAACGAAGGTACGAGTGTAAGGAGAACATATGACCCGAATGTGTACGGGAGAAGAAACCGGGGACACCCGAGGAAGAGATAGCACGATCAAATGAATCGAATACACCAGTCAGAAGTCAGAATAATAGAAGAGAATCTATGAATGTGAATTACGAGTACAGGGACTTGTTCACTGCCGCCCACGTTTGTTTTGCATGATTTTGACCGGAGTAAGCAAATAGAGTCAAATTAAATACTCTAACGATGTACATATTCGGTTATAATATATATAACAAACCGAACCTTTTTACTTATTTGCTGTTTTTATTTTATTTAAATTGGCGGCACGCCTAGCTCGCACCCCCTATTTTGGTTTCTTCCCCTTGAGTTTTAAATCATTTCTATATATTATTTGCTCTGTGGACGTAACCCGTTCCAATTCTGAGCTTTCCGTATTCCATATATCCATAATACAAATTTAACTTACGCCTGTGCGTCGATGATCACAAAATAAACAACATTTATATGTTGTTTTTTTTCCTCCATCCGTTCTGTCTGCCCGCCATGTTGTTTATTTAACCTTTCACGCGCGGATCACAACACGGTGTACTAAATACTAAATATACTAAACACTAAATACTAAATACCAAATCCACCGAACGTTGGACTCGTTGTAAATTACCGAACGCTAAATAGATTTGTCTGGTGCGTTGAAAGATATTATTTTGTTAGTAAACACTCGGATACACAATCTGTCTTACAGTTTGTAGTTTCATAACTTTATGTAACGGAATGTGAAACGAGTCTTTAAACGATCTCTCAAAGTCGCTATTTGAAACGATCTCTCAAAGTCGCTATTTGAAACGATCTCTCAAAGTCGCTATTTGAAACGATCTCTCGAAGTTTATATTTGTATTTTTGTAAAATAAAATCAAAAAACTTGAAGTTTTCATGGTTTAGTAATACAGTTGCTGGAACAACTTACCTAATTAAACATCACGCCTTTTAACCGCAGGCGTAAGCAGAGAGGATGGACCGTCACACATCTCTGTCTTGGAACGCACTCACTGCTAATTAATTTTTTTTATGTCTAATTTGTAGAATTCCATTTAGTTTTATTAAAAATTTAATGTAAATCAAATTTAATAATATTGTTATTAATTTCTGCAAGTGTACGATACTCTCAGTATCGCCCTGGTGATTGAATCGTTGCTTGAAATGGCTTTTAGCCGTGTTTGGTGACCAGATCTGAATAGCCAGGTATTTCCCCACCTTCCTCTGCCCCTTCTCCTTCCCATCACCAATACTTTCAGCCTCACAACATTCCCAAATTGTGGATGCCATAGTCCCACTGGCTTCAGACGGTTGGGAGCAGTTGAGACTCTTGTGCGGTATTCATATAAAAAAAAGTAATTTTAGTTTTTATTATTTGACGGCTGTTTCGGCGTTCAAGGCCATTTTCAAACTGCCAGATTGAAAGGCAGTTTTTCAAACTGGCAAAATATTTGCAGAACTTAATAATAACAGTATTAAATTTGATTTACATTAAATAAATTAAAAAAACAATCATTGCTTTTTTTATTTATTAATAAAAATGTTGATACATACATAGGTACAAAGGTTATAAACATTTTTATATATATATATATTTAATATTCAATCATATGTATATTTGAATTCATGCATATAAATTTATGTGTATTGTATATAAAACAAAAAAAAACCACATAGGCAAGGCCAATGCTTGGGTATACTTGGTATTAGTTAGTTGCAGTAAAAATAATGAGTTCCTTTTTTCATATAATTAATTTAGTTTATTTTATATTTGTTTATATATATTTACTCGTATACATACTTCATTATCTTTTCTTTTCGTTGTTCATTTTTCTTAGGGTAGGCACAGCTTTTCAGTATTTATGGACGGCACGCAACTGGCACGAGGGTTCTCATTTCTACATAATTACATCTCAAACAAATACTCACTCTTATTTTGCCAATAACCTTCTAATAAATTATTATTATCTGATCTTTATTATTTATTTACTACTATCTACTTATTAATATTTAATTAAAAAAAAAATTCATGTATTATTGTTTGATTATTGAAATTTACTGATTATTATTGAATTGTAAAGCCGCTCATCTCAACACAGGATTGTCCTAGTGAGATGTGTGACTAATGTTTTTGTTTTCATAATTAAATTTAAGAATAAATAAATAAATAAAATATAATATCAATGATAAATAGGATTTCAACAGTAACTGCAATATCATGCAATGTGCAGTGTTTTCTAATGTTGTGTCCTGTGCGTGCAAAATCATATCTTCTCAAGCGAAAACTTTGTAATTTAACCTTTTTCATCTGGAGTGACCTACAAGGTATGTATTTTTCTGTATCTGTTTGTACATAATAAGATAAACCCTAGCAAGTAATATTTGTACGGCCCCCTTGAGGGGATTTTTCAGAAAAACGGCCCTATACAAGTCATCCAAGTATTATTATTATCTTCTTCCCCTTGTCCCACTCGCGTCGGAGAACCATCGCATCGGCAAGGCTCCTCCGGGCGTCTCTGTGCTGTGCTACGTCAACGGCGTCACTCTATAGTAGGTCCAACTTCTCCCACCTGTGTCTGGAGCGGCCAACTGGACGTCTTCCCTCTGGAATAAAGATCTTCTGGCATTATTAATACGTGCACAAGCCACCTCAGTTACGACTTTTCCATGAAGAGTAGCCACTACTGCAGTGGTTGGATGTTAAGCTCCTCCCGGATCATCGAGCTTCTTATTCGATCCCATCTTGTGACTCCTGGAACTCCTCTCATATATTTTTTAGTTCCTTTTTTCTTAATTTTTTTCCAGTCTCTTTTTATCAACCTTTTATATTAATAATAAAATACTATTACAAATCTGCTATCTTACAATAGTGCATAATAAAATTTCTAAATATTAGTGCGAGTTTTTAAAAATTAAATCAGTGACCTTACAAATTAAATATAAGCGACGTAATAAAAATAAATCCATTCGATTATTTCACGCATGAATAAAAATGTGTTCGATTAAAATTGTTTAATTAGGGTGTTTTAAATGCAGACACGTTACTTTAATAGTTTCCCATAAAAAGGCTGTCGCTTATGATCGCCGTTCGCACGCCGTTTTTATAAACAGAAATTTAAAAAAAATCGTTTCTAGAGATCGGAGCGCCAGGATAATAATATAGGTTCCATGATAAATCAACACATCTAATAATCGGCATTCCTTTTAAAAGTGATATAAATTCATCAAAACTACGAAAAAAATCTAACTCAAAAACCTTATCTGACCTAACCTAATTAAACATATATTTTTATTATTAAATATATACGCATATTAATTAGGTTAGGTGTTTTTCGGGCAATTTTGTTGTTGTTTTGTTACTACTTTTAATGACATTAAAAAGTGTATCAATTTATCCGGTCACAATAATATATGATTCGATAGAGAATGGTAGAAAAGGCGCGGCGGCACGATGCCTTTTTTGATGCGTTTTGCGGCGAAAGGAATGAAGAAGCTTCTTATTATATAATATATTTGTCTATACTTGTCAATATTTTTAGTAGGTAAAGTGTTTATTCTGAAGGGGGGAGGTTTGCTCCCGACACATTTAGATATTTACATGTTAAATACAGTAGTTTTAAACAGAGTAATTATTTAATCTTTGTAGAAAATAATATTAACGTAACCTAAACATGAAACATGAAAACGGAAAAAAAAAAACAACAGAATAAAAAGATTTCAGTCGCATCTGGGGCTCGAACCCAGGACCTCTGCCTATCCGGGCAACCGCTCAACCAACTTATCTAATGAGACCAGTTAAATTTATGTCATCTTCATCGATATCATATCTCAAATTCAAGATTTGTTAATATTATTCTCCATTTTTATCCCATATTATTGGCAGCTATCTTTATAATGATTACAAAGTTCGCAAGGCACACAATTGCAAAAAATAATAATTATTGATTTAATAAATATGACTCCACAAAGTTATTTTACATCACTTGAAGAAATAAAAAAAAGTCTTTAAGCCTAGTTATAAGGACCATGCCTTATTCCTAAAAAGAATCGGAGAGACTTCATTACTTTATTTGGCCAGTTGGAACCTTGTTTAATGTAACAAAAAAAATCATATAATTCCAAATATAGCACCACTTTATTTTTGTATTATCAAACACTTCCTGAAAAAAACTAATTGGTCTGTTTTATTATTACGTTGAAAGCATCTTAGTCTTAGAAGAATCGCGATTGGCTCGAGTTCAAATTCAAAATAGTAGTGCCAAGAGGATTAATCTTATTCTGAAGTTAGCCCCACGATCAACAACAAACTGAAAAACGTGTAAAAAATACACTTTCTATGCCACTTTGGTTGATTTTATAATTTGTCAAAGATGTGGACTCTTCTGAGTTACTGTATTATGACAAGCAAATTATCCCTCAAAAGTCTGAATGATTGAGGATGTTGTCATCGTCGTCATCAGCAACTGTCTCTCCGATGTTTTATGAAGGCTTCTTCAAAATTAAACGGCTTAAACTCTACTCGGTTCCGTTTCTGTAGCATTACGATTTCATCGGCGCGGTGGTTCAGCGATCTGCGTCATTTCCACTGGCGTCAGAATTAATCGACTTGCCCTAACCATGACTTCAACGGCTGGAGACAAAGGTTACGTGACACCCATTTTGGCACCAGCTTTGGTTCACTGCCGTCCACATTTGTTTCGCTTGATTTTGATTGCGGTAAGCAAATTACGAAGCATTTTTAAAAATGGTCAATCTGAATGCTCTAACAAAATATTCTGTTTTTGTAAACAGGGCGAACCTTTTTACTTAGTTTGCTGTTTTACCAAAATTTTATTTTAAAGTAGGGCATCTGTATTTATTATTTTCATCCTGAGGTTGGATTTACTAGAACATTTTTATGACTTTTTCATGATACTACCTGAATTTATTTGTGAAATTATTTGCATTTTTTGTAAATAAAAAATCGGATGGGTATATCCGAGATACTGTCTAGCGATTTCAAATAAATTCGGATAAAATATTGTAGTCATAAAAAGGAAGCAGCCAAAAATATATGGGAATTAATTCATTGAAGATGATATTAACAGTTGTTAGAGATCGAAGTAACCGTATCAATACAAAAATGACCGGACGGATTAGGGTAGGCCGTAGCTCAATGGATTGGAGCGCAAGGTCCCGGATAGACCACGTGGTCCTGGGTTCGAGTCCCAGCTGCCACAGTTCTCTTTTTGTATTCATTTTGAGAGTTGTTAGTATTATCTTCAATGATTAAAAATATATTACGTTTTTTTAAGCTTCAATAATATATATTTTTTAAATTAATAAGTTATAAAATTATGATTAAGTTGTTAAGATTCAAAGAACATATAAGATGTTATAATAATAAAAGCACTTCTTCAAAATTCGCAGAACATTTCTTAGTGAATAATCACGTCCCGCTTGACAACGAGCCTAAACCCCTACATATAGAAAGCAAAAGTTTTCGATTAAATTTACTTGAACAAATGGAAATTAATAAACTAATGAATGATCCTAATTAAAGTAAGGAAAATTATTTTTTCTCCACTTGTCAACATGTTCACACTACCAAAACAATATAACACATTTAAATAAATCAATTAAGAAAACATTGTAATTTTAATACGTATTATTTTCTAACGGAAACGGTTTTACCGATAATAAATAATTATTTTAAAGACCCATCCAAATTAGAATTTGGTTGGAGTAAATAAAATCATATAAATAAGTCATCGCAATGTGGATTAATCGCAGTTTGAAAGTGGCCTTGAATGCCGAAACAGCTGTCACATTAATAAAAACTAAAATGCTCGCAGAAGTTAATAATAACATTGTCATCGTGTCGATGCTACCGAACACTTGACACAATATCACTATACCTATTGTAACAGTAGTCGTTTACAGACGAACGTTTGCTGGGGTTCTCACGGTAAAATTCCTGATACTCTGCATGTGGTATTGTGGTATATTGTGATGTATGGTGTGTGGTGTGTGGTGTACATCAGTAGATATGGCACGTATTCTAAGTCACTACTCGGTATTGTGGATATGCTGACGCAAAGAGCAATACCACAATTTATCATTATTATTTCGATCGTTATTTGCACTTTGGACTATTCCAATTACGTTAACAAAATACAAACTAATAATATTTTCATAAGAAGCAATCACTTTGTGGTTTGACATTGTATTAAATAAAACAAACACTTTGCTATAAACCACCGATACATTTTATTTTACGTCAACCGGTTTCGTTTAGCTCAAGCTTCGTCTGGGAAATTATAATAACTGAAGAGTTATCCTCAGAGTTATATTGCTTTCCGTAATTTTTATCCATATCATACTTCAACTCCAATTTAGATGATTTGGCCACGTAGAACGTATTAACCAAGAAAATAGTGTGAATGACGCGAATGTGAATGGAATAAAAACCAGGGGACGTCCGAGGAAGACATGGCACGATCTTGCGAATCAAATACTCGATTCGGGAATGTCAGAAGTCTTAATAATAGAGAATGTATGAGACGTTGTATAAATGTGAATGAAGCAAGAAGTGTATGCCGAGATCAAGTTGTTTGGCGGTCCGTCCTCTCTGCCTATCTCTTCGGGGAAACAGCATGATGGTTAGTTAGTTAGTAGTTTTCTTCAATTTAAGAACCGTTAATATCGTCCTAAATTTGGTTTGGCGGTGTTGTTGATGTATTTGCTGACTCCATTTATACAGTAGAGCGTTATCTATACCAGCACTTTGATGAATCGTATAATATGTAATAATGTAGATCGGATAATGTAGCGACAATGATTTTTTCGATAGCTCTTTATGTTCTGAAATCCATGTAAAAGCCCAGTTGGGCGTATAATCAAATCAAATAAATAAGTTAATGAATTAATTCCTGTATATATGTTTCATGCTATCTTTCTATATAGACAGAAAGATTCTATTGGAATTTATTTGCAATCTAGATAGTGTCTCGGATATACCTATCCGATTATATACCATATGTTATTCACGTTTATTCATATGTTTGTTTATCAATGGAAAAAAAAAAAAATGTGTTAGAAAGAGTATAGGTAGTCATATATCATACTAGTTTTAATTAACAGTTTTGAAAATTAACTGTTATATTAATAAAAGTGAAAAATGTCACTGTACAGTGTACGCCCACTATGTAACTCCGATGAGTATCATTTATAAGTTTACCGAAGCATCTTAACCGCAGAGATTAAATAAAATCAAGTCAGCTTACAAGAAAATAAGCTACGTTTCTGGTTTTTCAATCTTTATTCAGTGTGTCGGGCCCTAAAGCCTGGAATAAACTGCCATACTACCAATAGATTGATTAAAAACTCGATAGAATTGAGAGCAAAACTCATCTCTTCGGAAAGTCATATCCGTGAATGGTTCACTTGCATATCTAATTAACACAGCGTAGCTAGCCGTTAGTACCCACCTAAAGTAATTAACAGAAAAATTTGAAACTTTTCGTAGTCCGCGACATTGTAAATGACTATAAATATTTGTAACTGTAAATAATTATTATTGACAATCTCAAATAAAATAATGTTTCAAATAAATACCTACTCTTCTTTTGCTAATAACCTTCTAATAAATATAATATCAATGACAAATAGGATTTAAACAGTAACTGCAATATCATGCAATGTGCAGTGTTTTCTAATAGTGTGTCCTGTGCGTGCAAAATCATATTTCTCAAGCGACAACTTTGTAATTTAACGTTTTAATCTTGAGTGACCTGCCAGGTAAATGTTTCTGTATCTGTTTGTGATAATAATATAAACCCTAGGAAGTAGTGTTTTTACAGCCCCCTTGAGGTGATTTTTACCAAAACGTCCCTATACAAGTCATCCAACTATCATTATTATTTTTATTATTAATATATTTTATTTTGTCTTGTTTTTCACGAAAGAGAAACGTCAAATTCCAAATGTACGTCTACGTAAGTGGGCGGGCACTATTTTATAGTCTACAAAAGTGGGCGGGCACCTCCATAGACAATTTAGGATGAAAATGCTTGGAAACAGAGCGAATGCTCAACAAAACACTTGGCTGATCGATGCCTCAGATTGATCATTCGAAAAGTTGTGAAGAACGGCCTTCTAGAAGGTAAGATAATATGACTTTGTTAGGTTAACTTATTTACGCCCAAATCGGGCTGTACGCATTTAACATTTTTTATCAGTGCGCTCATGTTATTTAGTAATACAGCAATGAAAATATAAATTAAAATTAAAATATAACAAAGAAAATATAATTATAAAAAAGTTGTCCATAATCCATGTCTTTTAAAGTGGGTTATTTTTCAATTGTTTTTATTGCCACAGGGAGGATGTTAAATAATTTTATAGACAAATATTGCTAATAAGGTCGTTTTAGTTGTGGGTTGGTGGAATATATATTATAATGGGGATCTTGTGAATCAACTCGAATTTGTAAATATCCTATTATACAACCCACGAAGTAATGATGTACGTATCATAAATAAGGTGATTTAGTTCTCATTGGCCGGGGCCAAGCAGTTGAAATGTCTCTTATAAATTGTCAACTTCAGTTTTCTTTCTAGTCGACATAGATCTTATTTCTGGGGTTTTCTGTTCGGTGTCCACGACGATAATAATATTGTCATTAAACTTGTTGGCGGCTGTAAAACTAACACTAAATAGCTCCCTTGAGGTGTTTTTTCACATAAACGGCGCTATATAAATCATCCAATTAATATAATTTTTTTTTTAAATTAATGTACATACATTGGTGTTTACCGAAAAGTTTACATTTTATATAAAAAATTAATACTACTCTTCCATTAGAAGCATTTGCTTGTGGGTGGAAGAGGAGTGTATATTAATGCATTAATTTGCCAAGAATTAAACAATGTTTATGGTACATTACCTGTATAATCATTATTTATTTATGTAATATTATTTGCAGTCGTTAAAAATAAGTTAATGTGGTGTCCTGACTGTCCAGAGATATTTAAACTCTATGTCAAAGTTTAATAACGTACTGAGTTTGAGAAAATACTTGGAATACCACGGAGCAAATAAAACATAGAAATGCCCTAACACGCAAGGGAGCGAGCTATGCGTGCCGCCAATTTAAGCAGAACAGCAAATAGGTAAAAAGGTTCGGCTTGTATACTTTAACCTAATATTTTGATAGAGTATTTATTTTGACCCTTTTTATAAATGTTTTGTCGTATGCTTTCCGCAGTTAAACGTGGATCGTAGTGACTAGGCTGGTGCAAAAATGGGTGTATGGTACTTCGGACAAGTATATTCATTCTAAAGTCAGTGAGGCACATAATGTTTTGTCAAAATTTTAGTAGATTTTTAACAGATTTTCCTTGGTTATTAAAAACCTGACAATATTTGAAAATCTACTACCAGCACAGTAATTAAAATTAGTAACTAAATTCTGACGTTGGTGTTGAATACCCAATTATATATATTTTATGAGTATATTGAAAAAGTGTTCTGATACCCAATTTAAATCAACCTCCGCAGTTCAGCCATGATAACATCCGCCAGTAAACCTTTAAAAAATATATAGCAATAATAATAAAAATTTCCTCTAATTACGTTATGGCCTTAGCGGAATTGCCGCGGTGTTTTTATCTCTCAAGACGAGAATAAGTGGTATACTTCTGCTTTTAACAGGTCATGTGTGACTCATCTCGGCAGTAAAATATTTGATCACCATCATCATCACAACGTACATCCATGGTCTCCTCCACAATTGCTCTCCAATCGCTGCGGTCCCTCGCCATTTGCCTCCAGTCCCCAGTCCTTCCCGTTCGTCTGTGGACCGCTTCCACGGAGACGCCCATTTGGTCATATCATTTCATGTTACAATCCACCGTAACACCTAGATACACATAGTGGTTACTAGTGCTCATCTTGCGCCAATCCCCTTCTACGCAGTCTATCCAAATCTTAATTGGTCTGCCCCTGGGTCGCTTCCACTGGAGCACCCACACGTCCCACACAGTCATAATTTTAAGCCATAAATATGTATTAGTTCGTATCGTGATCTGTTTCTGTGGCTCAGTCCAGACTCTACGTTCCTTGTTTTCTCTGTTCCACTAATAATTATAAGGTTAGTATCCGTTGTAATTGCTAGTTATAAATCATAGCTCTATGTCACTAGATATAAATCGTAGTGATAAGTTGTAGGTTAGATAAATTATGTTGTAAAGCGCCCTTTGTGTGATATCATCACGAAAACTTGAATATTGACTGAAGGAGTTGCCATTCATGACCTCAAGATCTATGCAATGACTCTGGGCATGTTCGAATTGTCAAAAAATATTTAACTGTGGTTGAAAGAATTGAAAAAAAAATGCCTGCCATGTTTCACCTGCTCCGGGAAGTAATATTCTTGTGTGGTGTTACGTACAATCTGATAGCATCTCTCGTTGAAGGGACTATGGACATAGTGCAAGGAGCGGTACTATCAGTTCTCGGAATTCTCCAGCCGCTCAGAGATTGGGGACAAATTTATTCCATGGATGCAGGCAGGGATGCGAGAAAGTCAATTCAATTACTCCAATTATAGTTTAAATGGCTTATATGTTTGTTGAATAATCGAAAAACGGTGGCTTTTAAAGAGTTTGCCTATATCTTCTTATTCGTCTTGCAAAATTTGGGTTAAGTCCTCCGTCCATTGCAGACTCGGCCTCTCCTCACTCAGTCTCTGGAGTTGCTTGCCCCAACTTTTTCTAGTGCGTTTTCACTCTGGAATTGCGGTCAGAATTTTTTGTAGAAGTCGCTATTTTGACATGGAGTACATGTCAAAACCACCTAATCTGCGACTTTTCTATGATGAATAGCTGGTGTTTGATGCTGAGCACATTTAGAATAGTCGATCTTCTCACTCGATCCCATTTTGTGAATCCTGCCACTCTCAGAAATTAAGGTTGGCTACCATCAAGGCAATCTTCACCTCGCAGTCTGCACCCCGAAACAACTTTGCGAAATCCACTATTATCAGTCACGTAGATTACGAAGCCGTGAAGTGTGAAGTATTTCTCTGCTTCGTCTTTCATCAATCTTCCCCTGGATTACCAATTAAACATTATGTATTATATAATGACTCTTAGTAATATTGATTTGTATGGCGCCATTTTTATGAAAAATCACAACACAAATTGCATCCATCAACTCATCGATCTGTAATACCAAACTATACGTACAGTTCATTTGACCAATGAACGTGATGCCGCATTAAAATATAAATGTTATTAATTTTATGTACAGGGAGATAATATTATATCGGACCATACTTACCTGGGAGGTCATTTGAGGTAAACACTGCTTATTAGCGAAATTTATGTAGGACATAATATTGGAAAACACATGTTATTGGAGATACTATTTAATCCTTGTATTTATTTTAATAATTATTTATGTGTTTGCCCGTTTTTAGGAATGGATACGCATGTTTTATGATGGGTGGTACAGGACAGGGATCTGATTAAAATTTATATTCGTACATGTGATTCGTCCCCCGATAAGAAACGGATTGAATTGTGAGGCTTCGAATAATGTTAATAAAACAAGGTATGAGTAATTAGGATATATAGGCGATACAAGAGTGGTACTCGCGAGTATATTGAATTCAATAAAAAATTAATAATTTAAAAAAAAATTGTAAAACAGCCCCACGTTGGGCGCCAAATTAAAACTTAAGTAAGAATATATATATATTGTGTTTTGTTTTTTGACACAGCCCTGTTTCACACGGCCGCTTGTTAATTGGACCAGTTTCAGCGTCCGCGCGTTTGCGAAATGCATTATTAATTTTGGGTCGGAGCGGCCCCTAATTGGCCGTGAACGGCCCTTACGCCCCGGCCTACTCTACCTACTGGTACTGGCCTACCTGACTTAGGTACCTGCACCGCTGCGGGCTAGGGGTCATGTCGCATAACAACAAACAAGAACATATTTATAAAGACCATTGAGGAAAGGCGATTAAAAAAACGACAAACTTAACCTGTCATGTTATGTTTTGACGCTGTACTGTTTTATCCGGTAACCTACATTTTCCTATTTTAATCAATGGCGGTTCGTGGCCTGTCTCACTGTGAGTTCAACCTGACATTAAAAAAGGGAGAAACAAATTCCGTCATCTACAAATCCTATGTTGATTTTTTCCATAATTATACATATCGCACCAATGATTAGTAAACTAGCAAAAGAATACAATTATTTGACTTCGATTCATTAAATCGTCTGTGGCCAATGAATATGACTAGTCAACTTATTATGATCTGGTATAAAATATTGTTTTATACAAAAATCACAATTTACGCAAGAAGCTGACGGGTTTTTTAATATAAAAAGTAACGATTTAAGGAATTAACTTAGTTTAATAACAACACACAATAAAAAGTGACGTTTTAAGGAATTAACTTAGTTTAATAACAACAAGGCATTTGACACAGTTTCTCGCCCAATCCTTCTAGCTAAGCTCCAAAAAATCGGAATGAAGAATAAGGCGTTTGAATTTTTTTTTTACAGTAACTCCACACAGGAGACCCTGGGGGAAATAATTTCCCTCAAGGCCTATATCATCTTTGGGGATGCTGTGTGGAGGGTCTTTTAGAGGATAGGAAGGAGTGAACTTGGGTCTTGAAGAGACCCATGTTATAGGATGGAGGAAACACAGAGGCCGGCAGATCATTCCACAGCCGAGCTGTTGAACACAAGAACGAGTCGTAGAAGCGACCCGTTCTCATGTGACAAATGTCAACCGTGTGCAAATGTTGGGCGCGCGTTTGGCGTGTTTCCCGACTATGCACCGGTGCCGAAGGGATCAATGACGCTAGTTCCTCGGAGCATCTTCCATTAAAATACCGGTAGAACAAGGACAGCATTCCCACCTAACGTCTGTGCTCCAAAGATTGCAACCCGTTTGTTAAGATAGGCGAATCTATCAAACGGACCGCCCGTTTCTGCACAGAGCCAAGGGTTTTTTTCAGATATTTTCGGACTCCCGACCAGAGGTGGCTGCCAAATTCTACAGTGGGGCGTACTTGCGATTTGTCCAGGGTCAGCAGTTGTGTACTATTAAAGTATCTGCGGGCTCTGTACAATACGTCCAGCTTCTGAGAGGCAGACTTTACTCGGGCTTCGATGGAGACCCCATACCTGAGCTGGTCACTTAAGGTTACACCAAGCATATCAATGGTGGGCTTGTTGGGAAGATTGCTTCCATTAAAGGAGACTAGATTGTCATTTCGATCCCTTTTAGACGTAATCAGACATTATTGGGTCTTTGAAACATTAAATTCGACGAGGTTATTCTTACCCCAAGAGGAGACCCTCTCTAGGTAACCGTCCATTCTCTGCTTCAAAGCCCTCCGAGCCTTTGGAGTTTGTGTGCCCTTTGGGGGCTTGCCAAATAAAAAGCAATCATGGACTGTACTGTCATCCGCGTAACAATGGATTGGTGCACATGTCAAGAGGTCATTGATGTGCAACAAAAACAATGTCGGAGACAGAACCGATCCTAGTGGGACGCCAGCATTTATTGAATGCGAGGAAGAGATGAAACCATCAGCAACCGTCTGAATCGATCTCTCCCTCAAAAAGTCGGCATTCCACGTACACAAGGAAACGGGAAGTCCGTAAGAAGGCAGTTTGTTGCCAAGTCCTCGGTGCCAAACCCGGTCAAAGGCCTTAGAAATGTCCAGTCAGACCGTTTGAATCTCACCATAACGTTCCAGGCACCGCCCCCAAACATGCGTCACATACGCGAGAAGATCACCGCTCGAGCGGTTCCGCCGGAATCCGTACTGGCGGTCGTTAATGATTTTGTTCTTCTCGAGGTATGTGAACAGTTTGTCGTTGATCACACGTTCCATCACCTTGGACAGAACTGATGTGATCGCTATGGGGCGGTAGTTGGCTGGGTTGGAGCGGTCACCTTTCTTAGGTATAGGATGAATGACCGCTTTTTTCCAACCAGAGGGCACAGAGCCACATTTCAGGGGCATTTTAAAGAGCTTTGTCAAAACTGGACCATTTTCTGCAGCTCACCTCTGCAATACCAGGGCAGGTATTCCGTCAGGCCCACTAGCTTTAATAACATAGAGCCCCGTAAGAAAAGGAGTACATCCCGTTGCCGTATCCTCAGTATTTTCATATAGAAGCCGCAGTGAGGAATCGACGGCGGGATGGCACCCCGATTATCGAGGGCCGAGTTTTCCGCAAACATTTTCCCTAAAAGGTTTGCCTTTTTAGTAGCAGTATTTGCTAGTGAACCGTCGAGTCTGGTAAGAGGCGGCAGACTGGATTTGCAGAAATTGCGACCTATGGAGCCCGCTAGCGACCAGAACGCTCTGCTGCCATGCGGGCAGGCAGCTAGCTTTTTGCTGATCTGTAGGTCGTGCTCAAATTTTGACCTATTGATGATTCTCTTACTTTCCTTTGCCAATTTGTTATATGCTAATCTGTTTTCTGACGTTCGGGATGTGTTGTAGGCTCGGTAAGCCGCGTTTTTTCGTCGAACTGCTTCGGAGCATTGTCGACTGAACCACGGCTTTGAGCCTACACCAGTTTCTTTAACGGTTGAATTAATGAAGCCAGCCATCGCAGATGTGATTGCTTCACCAATTTCCTGGGCACATCTGGACGGATTCGAAGTCTGAAAACAGACAGCTGACCATGGGAAAGCATTAAAATGCGCCCGCAGACCGAACCAATCTGCTGACCTATAGTGCCACATTTTTCTCTTCAGCCTCTCGATTGGGGGTCTGAAGTTATTAGGGATTGATGTCGTCACCAGGCAATGGTCGGACGATCCTAAAGGCGCTGCGGCAACAATCCCATTACCACGTGGCTCGGTAGTTAAAAATAGGTCTAACAGATTGGAGGGGTGAGTCTGGACATCAGGAACCCTCGTAGGCTCCTGAACCAGTTTCTCCAACCCATGGCAAAGGGCAACGAATTCCGCCTGTCGGCCAGCCGAGTTTGTTGAACATGAGAACTTCAACCACGGTTCATTATGAACATTGAAGTCCCCCAGAACAACAAACTCGGCCGAAGGGTAGCGGGGTAAGAGGTCATCAATAGTTTCGCTCAAATGTTTAAATAGCTCGAATGGTTCAAATCATACCTAACAGTCAGAAAGCAGTGTTAAGCTACCATCACGTAAATCATCTTATTCAACTAGCATCAATTGTGGTGTACCACAGGGCAGTGTACTCGGTCCTACACTTTTTCTCATTTACGTTAATGACTTATGTAGACTACCGATTGGTGGCAACATAATCACTTTCGCCGATGATACTGCACTAGTACTAAAAATTAAGACATGGGAAGAAACGTTTCATAGAGCGGAACTAATATTAAAAAATATTAGACAATGGTTGGATAACAATCTACTTACGTTAAATATAACTAAAACGAAATATCTAACATTTAGTCTTAATATTTCAAGTCAGCCTTCAATCAATCATGTACTAAAAATACATTCTTGTATCTCTCAAATTGCCTATGCAACTCACTGGAACGAGTAGATTTCATGCGTACATATTCATATATGTGTACATTATATGGGTATTTGTTTGCGTGTGCATGCATGTGTGCACCCATGTGTACATGTGTACATGCTTGCACATATAAAAAAAGTATATATTTGTGATCTAATTCCTACGCATGTCTTTTTCTTTTTATCTTCTACTTTCTTTTATAATTTTTCCAATTGTTAGCATGTTCATATAATTAATATAATAAATCCATATGCTTACACTAGACTTCATACAAAGTAACTATACTCCATTGGTCACCATGAAACAGGCAGCCGCCTAGTATGGTGATCTTAATGTGTCTACTCCATATAAATGTCTCCATTAAATTGTATTTTATAAATAAATAAATAAACAATAAATAAATAAAATAAAAAACAAAACACAATAATCATAGAAATTGCCGTTTGATAGATTCGCCTATTTCAATCTTTGGGGCACAGACGTCAGGTGGTGATGCTGTCCTTGTTCTACCGGTATTTTAATGGAAGATGCTCTGAGGAACTAGCGTCATTGATCCCTTCGGCACCGGTGCATAGTCGGGAAACACGCCAAACACGCGCCTAACATTTGAACACGGTTGACATTTGTCATATGAGAACGGGACGTCGGGTGTTCAACAGCTCGGCTGTGGAAAGATCTGCCGGCCTCTGTGTTTCCTCCATCCTACAACATGGATCTCTTCAAGACCCATGTTTACTCCTTCCTATCCTCTAAAAGACCCTCCATACAGCACCCCCTAAAGATGATATAGCCCCTGAGGGAAATTATATCCCTCAGGGCCTCCTGTGTGGAGTTTCTGTAAAAAATAATAATAATGTGAGGCTGAAGATAATCTTGAGGGGAAGAAGGTGGGGAGGAGGAAGACGGGGAAGTACCTGGCTATTCATATCTGGTCAACAAACACGGTTAAATATATTTCAAGCAACGTTCGATTCTGAATTGTGGTCTTTCACCGGGGCGATTCTGAAAGTATCTACCATTCTAGAACGTTCCGAAAATTGTATAACATTTCATTTTTAATCAATAAATTGTGAAATAACACAAAACAATCAAATAAATTTTACTTACCCGTGACCTCAGGATTCGTAGCCGAGGATCGTAACAACTTGACCATCGAGGCCGTCTAACCGAAAGCCGGCACCGAAAAGCTAACCAATGTCTAAGCCGAAATCTACACGGTCTAGCAAAACGAAATAAAATTGTGTAAGTTAAATAAAGAAATATTTATTAATTTATAAACTAAAGTTCTTAAAAACATAAGACAAGATTTTTGTGCATAGCGCAAAGGGTAACAATTATTTTTATAAACAATAATTATTAGCCTGAAACACTCATCCAAATTGAAATCGCAAACCCGCCAAGTTAACTTGGCGGGTTTGCGATAAGCCGACGTAGCTCAATGGTAGAGCATCTGACCGGCAATCAGAAGGGTGCAGGTTCGAGTCCTGTCGTCGACATTTATCTTTGCTCGGAAAGGTTTTTTTCAATTTGGATGAGTGTTTCAGGCTCATAATTATTGTTTATAAAAATAATTGTTAAAGAAATATTTATTTTTCATATTCGTTAAATATCTATCATATCATTTCAACCGGTTATACTTTTAATAAAGATACAGGGGTTGAAATTCTTCACCGTAATAATAAAAGCAAAAAATTAGATAATTTAGAAGCACTTGAAATTATAAATTCCCTAAATATTAATTCATTCTTTTGTTAGCGTATTTCTTTTTTGAAGCTGAGTGTACACATTCATAAATTCAGTATGGAACTCTCTCTAACGAAAATGATCACCGAGAAGTGCGCCAATTCTCTCTCGGATGATTGAATAACCAAGTAAATTTCTTATAGTCCTATTCTAGATATTTTTCCAGTGGATCGCTCTGTTCCTACCGAAAGAACCCTAATCACCCCTTCCCCTTTGGTCGCCTCAAACTCCAACGCCATTTTTTATTTTTATTTAACGATTTAAATTTTTTATTTTTGCTTATTTAGTCTCAATATATATTTTTTCATTTAGTTATTGATATTTTACAAAGCTAATAAGACAATTTTGTAATGTTTTTCTTAGTCCTCCTCACTAGGGGTTCCTGTGCTGAGGCGGACTAGGTTCTATTTAAAAACTGATTGTTTTTAAGATCCTACGAAATTCTTCTCAAAATAGTAATAAATATTCATAATAAATTAATTAAAAATTACCATGTAATCACAGCTTTATTAATATATACATATCAACATGTTTCGAACGCGAAATTTTCCTCATCAGGACATACAGAATACTAAAAAATAATAATGTCAAACATAGACAAATGATAAACATAGAACACAATAATGTAAGAATAGACACAAATGATAAACATAGAACACAATAATGTAAGAATAGACAAAGGATAAACATAGAACACAATAATGTAAGAATAGACACAAATGATAAACATAGAACACAATAATGTAAGAATAGACAAATGATAAACATAGAACACAATAATGTAAGAATAGACAAATGATAAACATAGAACACAATAATGTAAGAATAGACGAATTATGAAAATTAATTCAAGAGATAGCTATTTAAAAATATATATTTAATTATTAATTATATTTAATTGACCATTAACACTTTTTCTAATTTCTAGAATTTCAAATTTGTAAACCGGTTGTATTTGTACGTAAAATTTTTATATCAGAAGAATAATTTGTTTCCAAAATATGTTGGCAAATTCAGAATCATTATTATTACTTAAGCACCTTAGGTGTTCCTTAACTCTAATATTAAAATTTCTGAAAGTCTTTTCTATGTAAAAAATGTTGCAATCGTTACATATTAATTTAATAGTATTTATATATCTGTCATTATTTTGTATATTATCTTAACATAGTTTTATATTGACGGTACTTCCGAAACCGGTCGATCACTATTTTAAATTGAAGTGGTTTCAAACAAATTAATGTGTTTTTTTTTTAATATCATATTTACATTTAAAGATTTGTTTACATTTGCTGCATCATCGGACTTTAAAAGCAAGTCGTATGGTAGGATTTGGTTCAACTCTAGCATGAAGTATGACAATAGACAAAAAATCTGGTCGGGTAGCCATGACCGGCTCAAATTAATTCGTAACGTATGATTACAACGATGATGTTTTAATTTGGTAGGATACATTTAAAATCTAACACGCCCCAAGATACGAGTACGAGATCGAGCCTGAGCGGTCGTGGTGGGTTTAACAACTTAATTTCGTGATTCAAATTGGATAAGTTTCGTGGTAAGAGAAAATCATCTTATCAGTTTCCACCGAAATGTAATTAATTATAAAACTAAATGTGATATGCGTACACAGTGGCGGTTCGAGGTCTATCTCATTTTGAGTTCAATCGATGATTAAAAAAGTGAGAAAATAGATTATTTCAGCGAAACCGGTCGAGTACACAGACAAACATTCAATTTTATATATAGAGAAGATATATTTTTTCCTCGAAAAAAGTATAATAATTATGTATAAAGAGATAATGTATATGTGCTTGATAGGTACTGTTAAGTGCTATGAGGAAAAAATGCATTTAAAATTGAATACTAAAAAAAGATTTATTGAGTAATATTGATAGGATTGAGTTACGTATCACTCAGCTTTATAAGCCGACGACGAAACTCAGGGATGCAGCCCGAAGAGGATCCAGCAAATAGTTAACATATTAAATTTATTTTATTCAATAAGCACAAAAAATAACTTTAGTAAATAGTTTATAACCAAATGTTTGTCCTTTTTCCTTTCCTCGGCTTGGGTTTTTAATCCAGTTAAGATCTTTTCCCAAAGAGCACAAATAATGTAACATAAATTCTTGCCAAAGCGCCGCAGGTCAAGTGTAACATGTACAAAACTAACAAAAACCGCACGGGACATTCTTCTTTATAATATAAATATAGAAGATAGATTTTTCCTCATACCTCCTGTAATGAAGCAATTTCAAAACGTTTGGTCCTCTATCCACCCTCCTTCCAAAGGATGATACTTCTGTGTACATAATGTAATTCCCGATTCAAAAGCATCCAATTATCCTAATAACTCAATGCAGTATAATTCCAGTAACAGAGAATCTGAGATCTGACCGCAACGTAATAATATATACTAGGTTGGTCACTTGGTATGGGTACACACAACCGAGGCAAACTAAGTACTTACTCGTCGTAAATTAGAATACATCAACATGAGAGAGAGAGAGAGAGACGTGAGACGCAAACGTAGGGGAGGGGAAGAAGAGGGGACGATGAAAGGTTGGAGAGAGATGCAGACGAAGAAGTGTGAGAATGCAATGAGGAAGACGGTAGAAAAGGAGGATGGACATCGTGATCAGGGGAAGGCAACCTTTTATGATTAGGGTAGAAATTTGTTTTATCGTTTGAATTACGACCGTCCTCCGTGGTTGAGTGGTTACGATCCTTGGCCACGAATGCGAAGGACGTTGGTTCAAATCCCGGCGTGCGCAAATATTTTTATTTGATTAAATTGTGTTATTTCACAATGTATTCATTTAAAATAATATGTAGGTTTGGGCATGTAGAGCGAATGAACGAAGAAACGAGTGTAAGAAGAATATATGACGCGAATCTGAATGGAAGATGTTAGTAACAATCACGCCGTTTCCACGCAGGGTAGGTAGAAAGGATGAACCGCCAAACAACTCGATATTGGCATACACGTCTTGCTTCATTTACATTCATACATCGTCTCATACATTCTCTTATATTATTCCGACTTCTGACATGGCCCGACTCAAGTATTTGATTCGCTTGATCGTGCCATGTCTTCCACAGGTATCCCCGGCTTCTTCTTCCATTCACATTCGCCAACTCGCGTAATTCACTAAATTCGTTTAAAGTCAATATTTACGATCATCTTTTGTTTAAACTACGCATATATCCATATTTTTAAAGAATGTCACTCCCTGAATGTCAGCTGTCATCCGGGAGAACGGAACCGCAGTTAACCGAGATGCCTTTAACCCTAAGGATAAAGACAATGTCTTATCCTTAAAAAGAACCGGAATCGGAATTACCATGTACCTCTCAACCTTCCTCTCACCCTTCTCCTTTCCTTCCCCCCCTACACCATCTTTAAAAACATACCCCAATAATCGAGGGTACTGCAGTGTAATATAACCGTCGATTTACTAAGAAATTAATAAGAGCATTGATAATAAAATTGAAAACATTTTGTGAGTTTCATTATAAGTTATTGTAAGTTACTTAACCATAGTTTGATAATGCCTTCGGAAGACGAAACAGCTGTCAATCATAATTATTATTATTTAGCTGAACTTTTTTTTATTAATAAACCGTTTTTTAAATTGAATAGTAATAGTCATTATTAAATTTAAAAAACTTTAAATAAAAAAGGAAGTTCTACAAATTAACTTAAAAATAAACATAAATGATAATCTTTCTATAAATACTAAATAGGTACCTCTAACTTTTAAAGTGTCCAGTTCAGTTCATCCTCCGTCAGTTGTCGACCTCCCTTCTGTGTAGTCTGCTACATACAGCATTCTCCCTGCTATTCCCAGAGCCGGAGCCCAAAGCCCAGACGAAGAGTCTCCCGCACGACCCAAACCGGTTTCTCGGCCGGCCCGACAGCGCTCCGGCCCGACTGTGGCATCAGCTTTCGGCATCCAGATGATGATGATGTTGCGAGCCAACATAGAAACAATATGTACACAGTCGTAAGCAGTGATGATCTGCGTAATCGGGAAAGATAAACAGTTCAAAACGAAAAAAAATCATTTTAGGTTTAGGATTTTTTAATATATTTTTTTCTTTTTTGATGTAGGGTTTTTGTTTCATTTGAAAAACTAGAACTTTTTATTATTATTTGTATGTGACAATGGAGCACATACAGGGGAACTATATCACCACGCGGTTGGGCAACATTGTGGGGAGGGTTAAGGAGGGGGCTGCGAGAGGGGATTTGTTAAAAAGGTCCGGATTAAATGTAGGAGGAAAGACAGATCCCGGTAGCTCGTTAAACAAAAACGAGTCGGCGAACCGTGAACATGAAACGGCGCAGGGGATCACTAATAATTGGGTGATTTGTATAGCGCCGTTTTTGCGAAAAATTAACTCAAGGGCGCCGTACAAATATTACTTTCTATTCTTTATATAATTTTGCACAAACATACAGAAAAACATACTTACCTGGCAGGTCGCTTCAGATGAACACAGTTTTATTAGACAATTTAGAAAATTTAAGTATAGAGATGATATTTTTACGGTTGCTATTTTATCCTCGTTTGTTGGTCGGTTGTTATGAAATCAAAGCGTTTGTAATTCTGGCAATCAAAATGGTTATTGCGTCACCCCTCACAAAGGGGTGATCAACCTTCTGGGGGCGGTGGGGGGAGGGGGTTATTGTTGCCTTAATACAGACATTCCGCTTGCTGGGGTCGGATTGCCGGGTTTAATGAATCCATTACCTCGGGTAGGATAACACACACTATTACCACCTGACCGCCTCCCCTCCCCCCACCTCACAACTCGACCACATCTACAATATCTCGTCATATTATTATCTATCTACCTGCAGCACTCAAGAGGTGAACTGATAGAAGCGTGTCTTTGTGCCCGAACTATGTTCAATTCATTCCTCACTTCTGGTAAATTGATCCCAATATCATTCAATCACTGAATAAACCGATGGAACTGCGTCATGGGCTTACCTCCTGAACTGGCCACTAAGATTGACTATTGGCTACGGTGACACTAGTGACATCCATTGAGGTATATAAATCGAGTCTACGTTCTTTGCAAAATCTGTGTAAAATATTGTTCCCGAGCGACATGTAGGAGGGGGGTGAAGCAGCTGTTGATGTCGCCCAAATCCTTCCGACAATTCGAGTTACCGGCGTGCCTACATCATTTGCTCCTTGAGTTTTTGTTGATATTAAAAAAATCCATTTTACACGATTATTGCTTATAGTAAAACCGATGAAAGGTTACTATGTCCAGTCTTGTAGGCATTTTGCAGTTATCATTGGAGATCGATACCCGGCGAGCGCTTGTAATCGACTGAAGCCCGTGTTATCCCTATGATGCCAATTGGCCGCATGTTTTGCCCATGTTTCAAACGCTGGTTTACTACACTTGTATACCTCGATGGTTTTGAATAATTTTGTCGGCCTGTCTGCGACCTAAGAGTGAGGCCTTATGTAAATTGGCGACATCACTTTGCTTTCTAATCTATCTTTATAAATCACATTTCTAGTGATTATCTGTTCACTGACCTGCATCTAAACTTACTTGCTCATCTCTTTCTACCTGTTTCTGAATCTACTAGCGGTGCTCATAATAACATGGTTTCGAATAAATCTCTTCGTTTCGTATTCCCCCCCCATGACGAAAAATAAGTTTTTTCTTTAAATTGTCAATTATTTCTCGCATTAATATCGAACATAGAGACTGGTGTGAATTATCTGTTTGTTTTACCGGGATTTTAATGGAAGATGCTCTCATGAATTGCGTTATTAACCTATTCACCGCCGGTGCACCATCGCGAGATACATTTCTGTAATTGCCTGCCTATTTTTTCTTTTCTTTAATCGATTTTATTTCTACTTTTTTTTTAAGTGAGTACCACAAAAGAGTCCCAACTGCACCCAACCGTCTGGTGCCAGTAAGACTATGGCATCCCCAATTGGGGTATGCTGTGAGGCTGATGGTATTGAGGAGGGGAAGGAGATGGGAGACACGAGAGATGGAGAAACATGGCTAAAGCCATTTCAAGCAACGTTTCGATTTTGAATGGTGGTCTTTCACCAGGTCGACACTAAAAGTGTCTACCACTCTGGAACGTGCCGGAAATAATTATATGTATACTCGTATATTATTACACTAGACTTCATACAAAGTAACTATACTCCATTGGTCACCATGAAACAGGCAGCCGCCTAGTATGGTGATCTTAATGTGTCTACTCCATATAAATGTCTCCATTAAATATCATGTATTTTATAAATAAATAAAATTATTTTAATTAATAAATTATGAAATAACATAAATTAATCATTTAAATCCCCTTAACAATCGTAAATTCATCATCATCGGCGATACAGCCCTTTCGAAGGAAATTTTTTTTTTTACACATTTAGTTATTTACAGTGTTGCGGGCTTTAGACGCATTTGCGCACTGGTGCTTGAATTTTTTAAAATTTATTCCTTAAGTGACTTTATAAGTGTAAGTACTAACCGGCTAGCCTGGCTAAGCAATTTACGTGTTCATTTCTTTCATTTATGGATATGATTCTCTGAAGAGATGAGTTTTAGGTTTAGTACTGATTTCTGTCGAATCTTTAATCATTCTTGATAAATAAATAACAGTATTCACCACAGTGTTTACCTACTTACTGATAGCTTAAAATAAGGTATCAATCCAGGATAGCATTACATCTCTCAGATAGTCCCGTTTTGATTAGTTCGAATCGTAAAGGTATTGAGGCATGTCCACACTTGCTACCTAGCCTTACCACACAGCACAAAGCGCAATGCACACACCCCGACGCGAGTGAGACGTCAACCGGGTGACGGACGCACCACGTCCCTCCCAATGAGCAGGTACCAGACACCACGAACCAGGTAGCGAGAGACAGGTACTGCAGCAACGGGCACAGGTAACAGCTTACCGGCAGGAGAGGTAGAGAACGGGGACTATACGCTAGAGGTAGAGGGTAGATAGATGGAGTAGAATCGCTACCGTATTCATTTATTCGCCAAATCCGGTTTTATCGGCCAGGCTCGCGACCACAAATATCTTCATTTGCCAATGCCGGACGCGGTGACCAAGATTTTGGCGAGTGTACAAAGTTTTTTTTTTAATTTTGTTTCAATTTAAAAAATAATAATATTTGCTTTTCATTTTAAAAAAAACTAAATATTCTTAAACTACAATTAAAAATCCATTGTAATCAAATAAATATGTAAAAATTAGAGATTTCTTACGATCGAATCGAATAATATACTCAGTTTTGTCTTTTTTTTTAAAGTATACAATACATTATGCATTGTATTCCCAAGAGTTAGGAAACTCACTGTGGGATCACATGCAGAATCTGCAGTACAGTTGTTAGAAACAAACATACTTAATATACATAATTAACATTCACAGTACATTAACAACATTTACAACACATAATTTGTAATAAAGACATATCACTAGTACATTATAATATAAATGTATACAGACACTTATTGTAAAGAAACACATCACAGCATTAATCCTTAAGGAAATCTTTATGTCTTAATAAGGGTTCACAGTTAACAGTTAACAGTTCTAGTGTGAATTGACCAGAATAACCGATAAGATGTAAGAAGAGGCAAGAAGAGACTAAAAAAAAGACTACGATAAAATCTTGAGGCAAGAAGAAACAGTAAGCAAAAAGAAACGGGAAACGAGAAACGAAAACCAACGCTCAAACAATTCTTTTATTCCGACCCATCTTAAATTCCAAAATTGACTTATTAGGTTGCCACGTATACCGGTCGATTAAACTCCAACCTCCTTCCTATCAACAGATCGCGTGTTCCAAATCCTAATAAAACAGTGCCCCCCGGTGTACCGGTCGCACCGGGACAGGAGTGCTCCTGACTGGGGTGGTACATTCGTATCGGAATACTCTACATGACAATACCTGAAATGGCAATATACTAACATTAGCACCCCTAGTGGCCCGCGTTGGCAAAATTGGGGCTTTCCGTACATTTTAAGAGATTTTCATCAGACTGGCGAGCGGCGAGGCTTATAACTGTTAGAGCAAACCTTACAACCTCTTTAATATTTTTTCATTTATGAGCAAAAAAGGAGTACAATCATCATGTAGGTTACCTAATATTTATTTTGTCAAGAATATATTTTACAGAAAATCTTATAAAATGTATGAAAAAACAATTTGTACAACTTGGGCCGCTAGGGGGCGCAAGTGTGGCATCAAGCTGGAGGTATTCTCATTTATGTATATTTAGTATATTATTAAGTTTGATTGTATGAATACATATTTACATTTATTCTCATTTGTACATATTTATTTGATTACAATGTATTTTTAATCATTGAAGATAATATTAACAACTCTCGGAATGAAACATGAAACCGAAAAGACACAGAAAAGAAAAAGATAACGACAGCAGCTTGGACTCGAACCCAGGACCTCTTGGTCTATCCGGGACCAGACGCTCTAATCCCTCGGTGGATTAGAGCATAGGGCAACCAAGCTAACACTTTATTATCAACATATTTTTAACACGCACGTTTCTGAAGTATGAAATGTTGGTTTATGTATTATTTTGTAAAACAAATGGTACGTATTCATAATAAATACAATACTAACCCTAATAGACAATTTAGGATAAAAAATGCTTGGAAACAGGCAAAAGAGCGAATATTTAACAAAACACTTGGCTGATCGGTGACTCAGATTAGTCATCCGAAAAGTTGGGAAGAACGGCCGTTAGTATTTTTAGTAACAGTTTTCTTAAATTTGATTGAACACACATCTTCTTTTTTACGAATCTTCAAGATATATAGTTGGTCACCCCAGTTCAGCGTATCATAACAGTGTCGAAGCCCATTGTATTTGCGGGCTTTGTGAACCAAATCAGCTGGCCATGTAGGGTGTCCACTGTCTCCTGTCCGCTGGCCACTGCGCGGTGTCGGCCGCTCTTGTACCGGGTCACTTTACCTCACAGGTACCCTGTACCGACTGCCGAGTAGCTGTAGCAGTTACTAATACACTGTACCTGCCACTGCGTGCCTTGACGGGGCCGAGCCAACACTAATAGGTGGAAAACGCTTATACGGGAAATGTTGCGTTTGAAGTTCAACCAAACGTGACATTTTAGAAAAAAAACGCCTTTTTTACTTAATGCTTTTAAATATTGAGATGATTTGTTTGTCCGCGGGTTTTTGTGTTTTTTACAATACATTTTATTGTATCTTTATTTTTGCACCATACGAGTACGTAATGGCACACAGGCGAACTGTAGGGGCAGCTGATCCCGATCTGCGAAGAGGGCTGGAGGGGAGGGAGACACAACCTATCGTTCCCTTGCGAAGGGGAAACGATACCGACAAATTGACGACTTTTGAATTTGCACAAATCTCCCTTTGTGTAAAACTTCTAAACTTTTCTGGGGTTGTTTACAGGAGCCTATTGGATTATATCTTGGAAGAGCATACATTTTAATATTCCTAACGAGATGACTATGGAATGCAGTGTTATTTTATTTTTTAACTATCCTGACTTTGGGGAGGGGTATATTTTTGCTAAATATGCTGAATTGATATAAATATTTTTTCATCAGTGAGGAGAGATTCGAGAGGGCAATCCTTTGGTTTTTGAAGAATATTTCGTCACTCATCTTCTTAAATAACTGGTATAATTTCTTGTGTTAGTATGTTTCTTGTTAAATATATTTTACGTTTGAAAGCGTCTCCATGCTTAGTTAAGCGAACCAAAATACCAAATAAATTAACATCATAATTGAAAATATTCTACGAAGATTTTCTTACATCAACCAAGTAACCACCGTGAAATGTGAAAGTTTTGAAGAAGCTTTTTCCTCCGTATTCAAATGTTAATTTACTTCAATCTCCACGCTTCAAAAAAGTATTAGCGTGTTGTAATGTCCAAATTTTCCTTTGTTTCAGATAATGCAGCATCTTGCTCTCGACATCGCTGGACCAAAATGGCCAAAGAAACAACAGCTCAAAAATGCTAATCACCATCAGAGAAACCACTTGGAGATTCAAACTATTCCGCTGTACTCTTTCCAAGAAGATATCCATCCTCTTCATCACCTGACATCCAACACGTCCCCATGTCCGCAGAACTGATCTACCCTCTGCAAGATGATTCGCAAAAAAAGGGCAAGGGTTTGATTTGCAAAATCCACCCAAAAGAGTTCCTCCTGATAGCTTTATAAATATTTGTTTCAAGCCTTCCAACAAGGTGCCTTCATTAATGTGATCAAGTAGTTCTTATTTTAGTGTTAAAATTTGTGCTTTAATTTTTTTAAATTGGACCACAACTACTCCATTAAAAATCTTGCAACACTTGCATTTCATCGTGTGGGATTGATTGCAAAGGATTTTGAGAGATTTTATCGTTTTCAATCAGGTTTAATGCTTCTACACTTTCATTTGTATCGATTTATTAATCTCTGTTTATGACATTTCGTGACAAAGTGTTTTGTTGAACTTTTCGCGATAACGTTTGTAATGTAACCGAGAAATACGAGTTCTCGTTTCTTTTTCTTTTGCGTAAGAGCTCTATTGTGTCGCGGAGTTGTTATTAATAGCTCACGTGGCTATGCGTCAAATTTATCAACGGCTTGAGATCAGCTTACGTCTCATTTTCTTCACTCGGGTTCTTGTAAGAATGATATATGACTGTCAACACGTGTTGTTGATCTAATCCCAACGAAACAACAGTGGCCTATTCAAGTCAAATACAGTTCTCATTGTGCCCTAATGAGATCTAGATACAATAAAAAAGCTAGTGTTAAGAGTGGTACTATTTAGTGATTGTCTTACAATAGTCCAATTTTAAAAAGTGAATTATTTTGTTCTTTGAACAAATCTTCCAGTTCTTCATTTGAAGTTGTTTTTATCAGCTATTCATTTAAAGCTGGACTTAGCAAATGTACATTAAGAATCTTAGGTCTCCAGCTAGCAGTTGACCTAATTTTTGGGGTTGCTAGATTTTTTAATCCGGTTATTTGTGAGTTATCTGGCTGGATCGCTCCAGTCTCGCCGGCAAGATAGGCGGACCAATCAGGATGCCGGACCGAGAGGCGGGCCCGCCGCCGCCCATACAGTTCCCCTCCGCCTTCGCCGCCTTTCATGCCCCGCCCTTGTGGGACCCGCCGCCCTTTCATCATGCTCAGCAGTAAGTGAATCCACCTTCATATTATTAGCTATCAAAGTACATTATCTTGTCAATTGCTTTTTGTCTTTGATATTTTATTTTTATTATTGAAATTTATTTATTTATTTACGCCCATTACAGGCTTTCACATGAACATTTACAAATAATATTGAAAAGGTACACATGTACTCGTATTATAATAGATAACATAAAAAGAAACACCATAATTTGACGCTTTTATCCAGAGACAAATAGTTTCAAATAACCTAGCTCTACTCGATGAAAAAAACCCTGCTTATACTGTAACATTGATGTGCCAAATATGTCAACAACATTTGTTTCTCGTCGCATATGGGAATAATATTGCGACGCTGAAGTTGAATTGTCACAATAAAATGCTAGGTACTGTCTTGTCCTACAAGGTACATTAAAAGCAAAGCACTTTTTATTTCAAATTACAATACTAAACTTCCCCTTTAATCAATTCTTGTGTAGAGAAACGAAGTGTACAGTTTGCTATTACATATTTACATAATAATGTTTCCTGAAAGTGTTCAAAGAAAATGATGCTTGAAAAATGTTTACATGATAATTTTACAGGGTTAGTAGTTTATATAATGGAAAAAAAGAGTACATAGCGACAAGTTTCGAATTAGAAGTTATAATAATCTTAATACAACATGTAAGTACAATGTGGCGCTGGATCCTATATCATATCTGTACAATCTTATAGGGGATATATGTGTGTGTATGTGTATTGTTTTTAGTTTGTTTGATTGATCGGACCAGGTAGGGCGTGTACTTTGTTGATTGGAAATATTTTATGAATCGGACTTTGAATTCAATTTATTTGATTATTAATGAGTCTAGTATTAGTGTTTTTGGCTTTCCTTATAATAATAATAATAATAATAAATGGATGATTTGTATATCGCCGGCTTTGAGAAAAATCACCTCAAGGGCGCTGTACAAATATTACTTCCTATTCTTTATCTAATTATGTAGAGGCAGATCCAGAAAAAACATACTTACCTGCAGCTGGCAGCTGGCAGGTCGCTCCAGATGATTTATATCTCTAATACTTCTAAGTTATCTAGTATAATTTTATTCAATTGTAACAATAATTTCAGGACTTCACGCAGAAGGTAATACAATTTCAGACATAGTAGATATGCTCAACTGCTCGGAATACAAATACAAACAGACGATTGATTATTGCACACAAAATGAATACACGAGTATGTGTCTAGAGTATAAGTATCAGTGAATGAAGTATGTTTTAAATATTCACCTGTAGCTAATTACTTGGAATGGTACCTAGACTATGTTATTCCTGTAGTTCGTGAGATAAATGAAATATTTAGTTGTATTTCATGAAGGCTATCTGTTTTATCTATGTACCTACTGTGATGTGTTTGTTATACAATAAATAAATAATGCCTAATCCATTTTGATGCAGTATTAGTATGTTTATACATAAACATTATCTCAAGTGCGTTAGCAATAATTGAGAAATATTAAAAAAAGTCCTTGATTTGGAGCGATTGGTCGACAGATAATTCAGTGTAGTAATAAAAAGTAATAACTAATGAGTTTTTCTTGGATGCCTTCTTGCTCATGTGGAACGAATCACTGAGATGATGTGGATGAAAAAAGACATCGTAGTCATCATCATGATTGACAAACATCTCAAGATGCGTTCACTCTTTTTTTTCCTTTTTTATATGTACACCGTATGAGATATCCAACTGTCTGAAGCAAATGAGACCGTGGTATCCCAAATTGGGGTGTGCTGTGAAGCTGAAGGGAGATGGGGGGGAAGGTGATGAGGAAAAAGAAGGTTAGGAAGTAACTAGCTATTCAGATTTCTTCTTACTACCATCATTATAAGAGAAAAATTTGTTTAATAGTGATAATAATAATAATGATATAATAACACACATATAAAACTTATTTCCACATTTATTTTATTTCACCGTGACCGGTTTCAGCTTGTTCAAGCCATCTTCAGACTGGTCACCAGACTTCACCAGTCTGAAGATGGCTAACAAGCTGAAACCGGTCACGGAGAAATAAAATAAAAGTGGAAATAAGTTTCACATGTGTGTTATTATATCATTATAATGGAATTCCACCATGTATTATCAGTTTCAAAAATAGAAATATGATAATAATAATAATAAGAGTTCTTTTCTATAGCGCTGTTTTGTGAAGGTTCACTTCAAGTGCGCTTTTGCACTAACTAACCTAACCTAATTTAATTGTAAAATAACAGATATACTACATTGTATATCTGTTATTATAGTAAATATACAAAAATTAAACTATATATTGATTTGCAGCAGACTAACGTACATGCACAATTTAGAATACTATAGAACAATTTAGAATAAATTAGGATTTAATTTATTTTAATAACTTATTGAAGCTTTATACACCTCATTGTATTAATTAATCATGAGGTGAATATTCACAAAAATCCAAATCATCCAAATAAGGATAGGAAGGAGAAAGGAGGCGGAAGGTCTGGAACTACATGGCATGAATGTGTTTGAATGTGAATGAAGCAAGTCTTTTCTAAGTATTTTGGAATACGCATCCACTATTTGGTCTCCTAATCACGAGATTCATAATTACAGAATCGAATCCATACAAAGAAAATTAACCCATGTGATTGGATATCGTGGAGGTTTATCTGATCAATTTGGAACGTATAATGATCGAATTTCGCACTATAAATTACAATCTCTGTCAGTCAGACGTAAACTTTCCGATGTATTCCTTTTGTACTAAATTATACATGCATCAATTGATACACCAAACATACACCAACAAGAAAATCAACAAGCAGGATAAAAGACATTTTTTTGTATTAAAACCTATCATACAAATACGGGATATTTGTCTCCTTTACCGCGGAAATTAAGAAATTACCATACTAAACACTGCTCTAATAATGACAGAATTAATCAAATTAAAAAAATATAGAGTTTTACCATTAATGTCAAACTGATAATGTAATGATGCCCTTTATTAAGTATCAGCACAGGTGACAATAAGGAGTTAGTTTATACACCTACTTTATAATATGTTTTTGGATTTTCACTTCTTTTTCATTATTATTATCATTTTGGCGAGTGTTGTTGTTTATTAATTATTATTGCTATGTAAACATTAATGTACGAGTGTGTAAGTTTTGTGCATATTGCCTGTTTTATGTATTAAAATAAATAAGTCGCGTTCCTAGCCCAAGGTGTGTTGTTTAGTTAAATTGGCCTTATTATTAAACGGTGTTTATCAGAGGCTGTCGCACATCGCATTCCCGAAATTGAGTAACTCATATTTACCCACCAATTTATGAAGTAACCATTCCGGCCTAAGACAAGTTAATTAATCCGTCCCGATTAAAGACTTGTTTAACAGTTTGATTGCTAGCTATACCATAAAAACATGCTGGATAGAATTACACAAAGGTTTCGACTCGGTTATATAAACTAGAAAACCGAACCTAACCCAACAACATTTTTATTATTTTTAACTAAACAAACATTGCAGGAAATATTGCTATGGCATAATGCTATAATAAATGCTAAGGGATCTAAACATACTGTCTTTTAAGTAAATTATGTACTTAAATATAATAGTTTTTAGCTTTAAAATGTTTAACGGCCAAAATCTGAATTCTTGAGAAAAAATAATAAACATCAACACAGACATAACCACTCTGCGAGAAGAATAAATTAAATAAGACTTCCCCTTTCGAAAGAAAACTAAATCGCAAAACTAGTTACTATGTAGAGTCATAAAAATCTTCTAGGAAATACCCAACAATATAAAAGGAGAGGAAAATGTTTTGAAATGTAAGAAGGAAGTGGCGAAATTTGTAAAGTGCAATTTTTAATGTCGCAATTTCTTAAATGTATATTGTGATTTAAATTGTAAAAATGTTTTTCTGTAGATATTATGTTCATATGTATCCAGTGTGCATGTGTTCTATTTTAATTTAAATAAATAGCATGCAAAAAAAAATTAATTTCTGCAAATTATTTATGACATTACGGATTACAAAAAATATTTTTTCTGATAATTTGTGGCCCACAAAACAGATAACGAAATAGGACTTTCTCATATTTAGCAAATTTTCTCATAATTCGTCGCCTGTTGTATACTTATGAGAAGCTGTGCTGATTGTTAACAGTAAGGAAGATCTACAGTCCCTCGTATCTAGGATGAACAAAGTATGTATGAAGAATGAGCTAATGATGAATGTAAGTAAGTCTAAAGTCATGGTGTTTGAAAGAGAGAGTACGAAAACAATGTGCAATATAGTTGTGAATGATGAATACTCAGCGCAGGTCGATGAGTTTGTTTATTTGGGAAGTATGTTTACGAGAGATGGAAAGACTGATAAGTATATTGAAAGAAAGGTGAATGCAGGAAACTCATTGACCGAGGACAGAACGCGGTTGGCGCCAACAAAAAAATATCCAAAGAAGCGAAGCTGGCAGTCCATAATGGAGTGCTGGCACCAATCCTCATGTATGGCAGTGAGGTAGCAGAGAAAGGAGAAAAGTAGACTGAATGCTGTAGAAATGTGATCTCTAAGGCGAATGTGTGTAAACCGTGAAACCATGTATGATCGTGTGAAAAATGTTGAGATTCGTAAAGAATGCAAAGTGTAATGAGTAAGATTAAGAAAGGGACGCTTTGATGTTTTGGGTATGTATAGCGAATGAACGAAGAAAGGAGTGTGAGGAGAATATATGACGCGAATAGAATGGAAGAAGTCGGGGGAGCCCGAGGAAGACATCAGACCACGTCAGAAGTCGGAATAATAGAAGAGAATGTATGAGATGATGGAAGTATGTGAATGAAGCAAGAAGTTTATGCCAAGATCGAGTTGTTTGGCGGTCTATCCTCTAAACGACGAGATGGTTAGTTAGTTAATTAGTTAATTACGATAAATTATTTTAGATGGAACATTTCTTTGTTTCCGTTCGTTCGGCGAGCGAGCTTGGGAACTGCTTTCGTGATTCGGCTCCTCTATAAGTATCAGAACCACCTTTTAAGTGTTTTATGTCTCTACTGAGATTGTTAATTGAGGAGATGTTTTGTTGTACATGGAACACGGTACGGGGAACACTGTGACCGAAGTTTTGGACATGATTTTTAAATTCTATACGCGTGGGGTCTACTATGAGAACGAATTATTAAATTTGGTTATTAAAATTTAAACGGAATAAAAACACGAACATTGTGGTGTTAGTAAGTTGTAGCAACCGTGGTAGAGCGATGTTCAACTTCTTTTTTTTTTAAATGCGAGTAATAATATATCTTTGTTGTAATAAAGTTTGCAACCGTAACTGAAATACATAAGTAATAAAATGTACAGTGGTTTATAAACTAGATACACTAGTTCGTTCACACTCTATTGAATGAATCCAACGTAAATTCTCAAGATACGTAAATTCTCAAGATACGTAAATTCTCAAGATACGTAAATTTTAGAATGGGCATTCCCAGAGAATGCATAGACTAATATTAAATTTATAAAAAAATTATCTGAACGTAAAATTATTTACGATTTAACATGCTTATTTGATTGTTAATTCAATGTTTTATACTCCTGAACTGCTATATTTGATTACTTTTCATGTACCTTGTAGGACAAGACAGTACCTACCATTTTATTGTGACAATTCAACTTCAGCGTCGCAATATTATTCCCCTATGCTATGGATTAAACACGTGGGAACAAATACTTGGATGTTGTTGATATATTTGGTACATCAATGTTACAGTTTAAGCATGCATTAGTAGGGTTTTTTTTTCATCGAGTAGAGTTAGCTTATTTGAAACTATTTAAGTCTAGATAAAAGCGTAGCTCGCCTTACCGTTGCGTGTTAGGGAATCTCATAGAGAATAATAAAAACAAAAATACTTGCAGAACTTAATAATAACATTATTAAATTTCATTTACATTAAATTTTTAAAAAATGGAGATTCCCTAACACGCAAGAGAAAGGAAGCAAAATAAGAGGAGCGAGCTAGGCGTGCCGCTAATTTAAGTAAGAGAACAATTATTTAGTCTGCCCCTTTTTATAAATGTTTTGTAATTTGCTTAACGCCGTCAAATCAACGCAAAATAAACGTGGACGAATGCGGACTAATCTGGTGCCAAATTTGGTGTCACGTGACCTTTGCGTCCGGTCGTCTAAATCGTACTTACGGCAAGTCTATTAATTCTCAAGTCAGTTATGATCTTCATTCACTTTCCAACTCTAACCTTCTAATTCCTTCTCTCGACCTCCGGCATCCAGCATCCCGCCCGTGGCCCGTAGCCGAGATGAAATCATTAGCGGTTTGTTTAAAGGTTGTCGCCCCGGATGCTGTGATCCGTGTTGTCGGTAGGTGGTTGTATCTTATATTGGTCCATTGGTCGGCTACTCTGCTGGCTCCGTGCTCGTCTTATCCACGAAACCTGCTCAAACCGGACAACGAACTAAGAAACCAACAAACTAACGAATCAGCGATCGAATAATAAAAACGTAACACATTGGGTCCTTATTAATTGTTTTTGTGCTTAATTCGTAGAACTCCATTTAATTTTTTTACAAATTTTATATTTATAAAATACACGATATAGGAGTAGATACATTAAATCACCATACTAGGCCTGTTTCATGGAGACCATGGTGACATTCTCCGTTTTTGTGAAAAATCCCCTCCGGGGCGCTGTACAAACACTACTTGCTAGGGTTTATCTTATTATGTACAAACAGATACAGAAACATACTTACCAGGTAGGTCACTCCAGATTAAAACGTTAAATTACAAAGTTTTCGCTTGAGAAGATGTGATTTTCCGCGCACGGGACACAATATTAGTAAACACTGCACATTGCATGATATTGCAGTTAATGTTTAAATACTATTTTTCATTGATATTATATTTATTAGAGGGTTATTGGCAAAAGAAGAGTAGGTATTTATTTGAAACATTATTTTATTTGAGTTTTGAGTTTTGCTCGGAATTCTGTCGAGTCTTTAATCAATCTTAGATCGTATGGCAGTTTATTCCAGACTTCAGGGCCTGACACGCTGAAAGCACGATCACCAAACTGCTATCTATGTTAATTAGGTATGCAACTGTGTAATTATGCAAGTGTGAGCCATTTTTTGTAATTCTTTCTAATTTTTTTAAAGAAAGGATTTAAAAGCACTACGTATTTTTAAATATTAAAATGAACGCCATTAACGCCCCCACAGCGCGTAGCGTTACTATCATGTGTCGAATGCCCTTAAATAATTTTTTTGTGTTTCTGATAAATAATTAGTATTAGTATTGTGACGTATTATTCAGTATATTATTTGAGTAAACACAGAGAGTATAGTATTGAGTGGTGCCGGCGATGCGGTACCGCAGTACTTCAGGTTGTATGCCGTGTGCCGAGTAATATATTGTCGGTGATCTGAACATCGGTGGTAATATCACCACATAAACTCCGGCCGAGGGTTATTCGGACCAAGGAGGCTGCCTTGAGGTTCTCAAACTGTTAACACAACTGTCAAAATTGTATGATTCCTTTCCCGGGCAATCCAATGGCTATGAAGTGGAAAAACTACTTTTTATTTTATTTTTTTATCTAAGTGTGGAAATCCATTAAATACCGTATTACTGCAGATCCGAAAAGAATGCAAAGCTGATGTAATCATAAAGATCATTTCATAGAATAGCAAACATTTTGTGGTATGGCATCAGTAAGTGACTCGTCCCAGGAAGACATGGCACGATCATGACAATGTGAATCAATCGATTTACAATTATTGAAAAATACAATCACTTCGTTTATTTGATTATACGCCCAGTTGGACTTTTACATAGCCACTTCCATTTATATAACATTGCACGTACGTGGCATACCTCGACACATATTGCTCGAATTCTTTTCAATTTGCTTGTATTCTCTTCTGCTGTTTTCTTTTAACTCTCGTTTTTCTTTTCTTTGTATTCTTTTTTTATATTAATGTACCATTGTTCAATTACAAAAAAAACACCCAACAAGAAACGAAGAAAACAAGACTTAAGAAAAATAACAGCACATGCATAATACACGAATGAAGCAATAAAAAGAGGACAGAAGCATACTTTGACATGAAGCAATCACTTTGTGGTTAGACATAATTAAAATTTGAAATAATTAACCATGTAACTACAGGACAAAAACTGTTATAAAACTCATTTAGCAAACCAGACGGATATCGCGGGGAAAAAAACAAAACCGGAAATAACCACCCGTTTAAGTAAAAGCTGACAATCGACATTATATAAAAATATATTTTTAAGAACCCATTCATTCAGTAAACTAGCACAATGTAATCCGTCATCCAGAAGGTAATAAACTATAACCGAAGGTAATAATAATAATATTTATTTATTTGAAACACATTATTTAACATCAACATTTTGACTGCCCAACTAGGAACAAATCCCGTTTTAGGACAGTCAAATTGACAAGTTTAGTTCATATTATAAGTGCCATTATACATATATAGAAGTGGAAAAAGCTAGTATTGACATACAAGTAGTTTTAAATATAATTCTAAAGCCATTCCGTCAGCAACGAAACAAATTTAACAGCCATAAATGTACAATATTAATTACAAATGAACTAGGCTGGTTCCAAAATTGATGTCACGTCACTTTTACCACCAGTTGTCGAAATGGTACATTAGGGCAGGTCCATTCATTCTGACGGCAGTGGGTTCAGATACACCGTTGGCTAATTGTCGAGCGGTCAAAAACATCGGGTTCAACACCCTTCTGTCTAATAATAAGAGTAAATTTCTATAGCGCAGTTTTGTGAAGGTTCACCTCAAGTGCGCTTTATACTAACTCAACTAAATAAGTACTCCATCATTGCACAAGCAACATCTTCCCACTATAATGACAGTATTACTATTTAAAAAATGTCGTTTATAAAATAAAAGTAGAGTAATTCGGAGATGTTGGAAGTTAAATAATATTAATTAGAATAAAAAGAACAAAAAAATCATGTTTTTTAGCATATTTTATTTATTTTCGCCTGGAAGGCTTATACAAAGGAATAATTACAGTGTAAAAGTAGGTACAATATAAGTATGAAGTTACAGCGTAATGAATAACATTTTTACATGTGGTTGTATTGTTACAGCAGGTTATATTATTACAGCAGGTTATACAAAATAGTATAACAAGTGTTTAGTATATAATATAATAACGTAAATATTAAATAAATAAGTAGGCAGGTACTATGTAAGTAGCTAGTTAAAAAAAATTGTAATAAATAAAATTAAAAATACATTTCGGTCCCCGCGGCCCACAGTTGTAGAGGCCGGGCCGTAAAGTGGCTGATTAATGGTTACAAAGGCGAGTATACGCTTTCCAATGCTCTCTTGTATTATATTAAGTAATAAAAAACGTCGAGAACTCCTGAGGTTTGATGTTTTTAACCCTAAAACGACCGCGCATTTTTTTTATATTGCGTATCTACTATACAAGTTACCTTTATACCCCTTCACAATTTGTATCCGAATAATATAATTAGTTTTTCATTGATGTTTTACGTACATAATCTCTTTTCCATTTTAAAATAATACGGTATAATCTCGCTAATCCGTCACTCACTATACCGGCGTGTCCAGTGATCCGGCACTAAAACAAGGGACGAGCGCAAACGATTACGATACATTACTTATTTTTTATTAATGTATTATTATTTACTTATTATTGTTTACTGATTATTATTTACTTATTATTATTTACTTATTATTATTTACCTATTATTATTTACCTATTATTATTTACTCACTACTTTTTGTTAACAAAAATATGGTCACCCTATGATTGTGGCTAATTGGAACACAGATACTTTATGATAATAATAATAATAATCGGACCATTTCTATAGCGCTGCTTTTGTGAAAAATCACCTCAGGGGCGCTGTACAAATATTATTTCCTATTCTTATATTACGTTTATTCTACGAATTTATTATTATAATTTATTTTTTTACATTTATTTTCTCTTTTTGGACAGGCTATCATTACACATTATTTATAGACCATATAAAGAGATGCAGTTAAATTATCAAAACTAAATTTAATGTTAAATTGAAAAAAAAATAAAAGAAGCTAACTGTATTTATTCCTTACGATATATTGCAAGACGCTAATACAAATGATAGAGTGATCGTTTCCATTATAATCAAGAATGTATTTAAGCTAAGACAAAGAATTATTATCCATATTTTTTAGGATAAATAACACAATACTCTTAAAAGGGTGGAGCGGCGGGTTATTTGGATTACAATGAAATTATTATTGTTGTAATCTTTAGATGTACGGCCCGACTTAAGATTAAATGTAGTTTTTATAGTCGTTTATAGTCTGAGTAACTTTGGATGTAATTAAAAAAAACATTATAATATATCGTTTCACTAAAATTGTAAATCCGCTCATCTCAATACAGGACGGTCCTGGGGAGATGAGTGGCTAATGTTTTTGTTTTTGTTTTTTTTTTTTTTTAAATTTATGAATAAATAAATAAACTGTTGCGTTACTTGTGGTTTCATGCCCCTAATCAGTCCATGTCTTCGAGTAGTACGAGTAATGAGAGAAAATATAAAACTTTGATTTTGCCGCAAAAGATAGACACATTAAAGAGGTTATTAGACAGGGGAGAAAACACATGCAAGCTTGCTAAAGAATATGACGTCGGACGTGCTACTTTACATGATATTGAAGATTGTGGGACACGTTAAGACAATGGAAAATGGACCAGAAAAACGTAAAACATTAAAAGTGGTGATTGTCCCAAGATGGAAACTGCTCTTACACTTGGTTTCGGATTATTTAAAAAAAAACATTGATTTCGTTTATATTTTATTAATTAACAATTATGTAGTAATATGTACATACATATAAACATGCACGAATTTTTACTAATTTTTCCCACACTCCAGTAATCCGAATTTTCCGCTAGAGATCTGAAAATTTCGCATTTGCGAAATTCGCAATTTTCCGATAAATAACGCGAGTTTTCATGCGTTTTTCTGGTATTTTAAAATAAGAAAGTAATATTGTTAATGTTTTGAATCTGTCATTAAGCAAGTAAAGAAATATTATAATCATAATTTCTTCAAATGATTGATAACTTTGTGGCATCATTATTAATTATATAATTGAAAATACACTTTGTATATAAGTAAAGTGGTATATACAAAGTGTATTTTCAATTATATAAATATTATAATTGTTACGACTCTCTTAACCAGGTCTTCACACTTGTCGCTTCTACTTTTTATGATCATTTTGTTTTGTCTGTGCTAAATTCATATACCACCCTATACTGATAATTTACATTACTCTTCTAATTTCGTTTTGTTAAATTATAATAAATTGATTGTTCTAAATATTTATTTTTCTATGGTTTTGACAACCTTCAGTACCTATAAAATGGAACCTAGCCAACTTTATGTTGAAAACGTGGCGTGCTGTCATTCTTTTTTCTATAGTAACACCTAATAAAATTTAAATAAATATTTTTTTAATATGTAACTATAATATGCACCTCTATTGTTGCAAAAAAATAAAGCAAATCGTTCCAAAATCCTGTTTAAATGTAACAACGCCAGAACTGAGCATTACAAACACTCGCTGGTACCTAGATTACATGAAGTTAGTAATATATACACACATGTAGCGGATCTATTTAAATGCACGGAAAGCAAGCACAAGATCATATATTTTCTATCATATCTTTTCATTCAATATTAATTTAATTTAAGTTTACCATATGCTTTATATGTACACATATATTTTACTTACTCGTAAATGTCCTTCATGAACTTTTATTCTGTATATACTCTCTGATGTCATTGTACTACCCAATGGCACATTTAATAGTTACTTTTTGAAATTAGTTGTGCTATATTCTTATGCTTGTTAACTGTGACATGTAATTATTGTTTATGGTATATTTATACCGTTGATAATAAATAAAATACTACAAAGGGGACATAATACCGCTTTTCCCAAAAATAACGCCATTTTTTCAGGTCCCTATAATACCAACAATTCATACAGCGGTTTTTTACAAATATTTCCACAGTGTTGTTCGGATTGTTATAATAAAGTATAATTACAAAGTGTGCGATTGTTGTCTTTTTCTAGCTAATGACAATTAGTACGCGTAAGCACACTAAATAGTGTTTCTCAGTCACGCTTCGCAAGGACATCTGAATGGTATTCTAAAGCACCAATAGACACACTCCTAAGTGTGTGTTAGTCACCTCAACTCTTGTCGAGCGACCTATACAATATGTCTAATGGATTAAATCCAATATATTTTGTTGATCGGGTATATCTAACCCCTTCACCCGTTCCACGGTCACTAAACGGTTGCGGTCAAAGCGATCTCATAATATCGGGTAACTTAAATGAATAAATATACACCGAAGGTACCCCAGTCCCAGTCCACGTAGACTCGGTGCTTTAAGAACGTGGGTATTTCAACCCCCCCGAGGAACAAATTATGATGTTTCTCTTATCCTTCGATCGCGGCCTCGCGGGGTTTTTATTGAATTTTCTTTTTGCTTTTAATCTTACTTTGTTTTTTACAGTTTTATTTTCATTTTGTTTAAATCTTTCGACTTGTATTGTTTTGGCTGTGGGACTGGGTGCGATGAACTTAAAGGTGAATTAAATGTAGAAATACTGGATTACTATCAAAGGTATGCGAACCAAACTTTTTTTTTGTGAACAAGAGTCCTAAATGCTCGGAGCGAATGAGGCTATAGCATCCCCAATTTGGGTATAATGTGAGACTGAAGGCAGTGGGAGAATGAGTGAGGAATGTTATTTCAAGCAACGTTTCGACTCACCGAGGCGATACTAAGAGCATTTTTTAAATATGAATATTGCATTCCAATCTCTTTGTAAAAGTCAAATACGTGTCTTTCGCATGCAAACCTATTTTAACAAACGGTTTATTGAGTCACAATTACAAAGGATATTTGACGACCTCCGTGGGTGAGTGGTTACGATCCTTGCCTACAAAACCGGAGGTCGCGGGTTCAAATCGCGGCGTGCGCAAGCAAATTTTATTTGATTAATTTTTGTTACACAATTTATTAATTTTAAATAATATATAGTATATTTGCGGCACGTTGCAGAGTGGTATATACTTTCAGTATCGCCCTGGTGAAAGACCACCATTCAGAATCGAAACGTTGCTTGAAATGGCTTTAGCCGTGTTTGGTGACCAGATCTGAATAGCCGGGTACTTCCCCATCTCCTTCCCCTCCTCAATACCTTCAGCCTCACAACATACACAAATTGGGGATGCTATTGTATCATTGGCTCCAGATGTTCATAAATATTTTTTTAACATGAATATAAGGCCTTTCACAAGCAGTAGATTTTTTAAAATTTTTGAAGCATTGAACATGTAATATATAGGTAAATCTAGTTACGAATTTATAGAAGGGGTTAAGTGCCACGACTCATTTCACTAAAAGTCATTTCCATCTAAGTGCCTCGCGAGAAGTTACTAAAAAATACTATGTATAATACGCAATAATATACTACACAAAACACATACCTATATCTAGGAATAACTTTTTTTAACAATCTGCCATCTGATCTTAAAATTATAGAAAATATCCATGAATTTCAACATAGATTAAAAATTACCTCAAACTACTGTAACATTTTTTTTTATTTTTTTTTTTATTTTTATTATTATTAGATTTTTTGTCTTTTATTATTATCTTCTCTTCTTTTCTTCTACTTTCTTTTCATTTCTTTTCTTTTCTTTAATACTATTATTAGTGATAAATTACAAAATTTACACGACAAATTCATATTTTCCTGCTATTGTACAACAATATTTCAAGTTATGATCTGATTAATTAAGCGATAATCACTCACCAAACACAAGAACCTTGTTTCTTTATGGTGAGGAATAGCTATATTATATTTTTGTTACACTATATGAATCATGTCTTATTTATATACTCTCTGTAAAAAAAAATTATCATATTAAATAAAAAAAAATAGAAAATAAATAACTTGGTCACATTTCTATTGGTACAATTGTTTTTTTTTATGGGAAAACACACGGTACATACGACTTCTCCATATAAAATTAACTTTAATTTTGTTTTTTTTTGCACTTAGAACCTTATTTAATTCGGTTATTCAAGTTTGTTAACTTTGCTAACTCATAGAAAAAAAATATTATTTGGTAAATTTTAACGTTGACTATTAACCACAAATTTCAAAGTAAGTAGTCTAGGCCACAACACAGTATGTACTACACAGTACACATCCTCAATTCTCAGCAATAGCCGCATCAAGTCCACACGATTCTAACGATTCCCCGTGCCACTGACCACACGCTTTGTTTTGTGCTCCTCGCGGATGATCCGAATCGCGACGAATCGAGCCGTTTTATGGCTGCGGCGTTCGACCGAGACTTCGAACATTAACTCGATATTTTGAAATTTCGAACTTTGCTTTTAAATCGAACTACCCGTTTTGTGCAGTCACGTTTATTTAGGGTTAATGTTTCGCGATGGATCGGATACTTGGTACCAAAATTCAAAGTAAAGGAGCAAAAGAAACGATTGTACTCTTGATTCTTTACACGTGCATTTTATGTAGTAATATTCTATAGTGCCTTTCTCATTTATCTAACCTACAACTTATCATAAAGAGCAAATAACACATAGAGATGCCTTAAAACGCAAGGGGAGAAAACCAAGGTGAGGGGGCGAGGGGCAAGCTAGGCGTACCGCCGATAGATGTAAAACAGCAAATAAGTAAAATGGTTCGGTTTCTTTACAAAAACCGAATACTTTGTTATAGTGTTTATAGATTACTTATTAATAAATACTAGGATAGACAATGAGAGCTAATAAGAGGCACGAAAGGCCACAACGAGACAAGTAGATACAATAAGAGACCAGGAGAACCAAGTAGAAGGAAGAAGTGACCAGAAGAGACTAAAATAAAAGACTACGACAGAAGCTTGAGGCAAGAAGAAACAGAAAGCAAAAAGAAGCAGGAAACGAGGAACGAAAAACAACGCTCAAACAATTCATTTATCCCCCTATCCATCCTAAATTCCAAAATTGACTTATTAGATTGCCATGTATATAGGTCAATTAAACTCAAACTTTTTGAAAATTTTATTTAAATCCAAGCATTTTTTTTTAAATATATCTAAATAATAAAGTTCTTCAGTAATTTATGTTTTCCATTTTGAAAATATTCTACCCAAACAAACCTTCTTCTTTTGAATATGTAATTTGTGGCTAACCAGAGTGGTATATCTATGGGCTAACATGGCGGGTTCAATGTTATTCATACTAATTTCAAAACGTTATAGCAACAGTTTTACATATTGGATTTCATTCAAACTACTCTCGTCACTAATAAGAACAAACTGTGCTATTTTCAGCGAAACCGGTCGAGCAATTTTCGAGAAAATCGAGGACAGACAGAAAGACAAACATTCGTTTTTATATATATTGATTTTGTTGGTCGTCACATCGTGAAGCAATTTAGGAAGATAAATTCTAATCAAGTCCCTGTACTGTACCACCCATCACAAAGTTTGCTTTTCCTTTTCTAAAATCGAGCAAGAACATTAATAATGAAATAAATAGTGTCTCCATTAAAATGTGTTTTCCAAATTATATCTTCTGCGTGCAAAACCGTATATACATTTAACGAATAAAAATCTAAATCATTGGTCAAATGCATTGTACATATAGTTTAATATTACAGATCGATGAACCGGTGAATGCAATTTGTTTGTAATAATAGATTGTCTGTAGTTAGTGATAAGATAGAGCTATGGAAAAAATATTGTTTTTTTTTATGTTTTGGTAAACTATAATTACGAATCTATTATAAAATGTGTAATTTTCGAAAATATCTTTTAAAACACTACAAAATGGTATTCTTTTCAACTCTTCCCGTCCGCTTCAAAAACACAAAGAACAGCTTCTAACGTTTCCTTTGTTGAACATTTCGGTGTTCAAATAGTCCCGCATAATACTTATCATCTCCCGGCCACCTGATCCGTGTCTCGAATAATAAAACTAGAGACCAGCGTATAAACAATGCACCGTAATTCAAAACATGTCGTCCTTAAGTATCTGTGTGAGAAAAACAACATATGAGATGTCCGCCTCCTCAATAATATAATATCTTCTTTCTACGTCCTGTGCAAGTAGATGATGATATTATAAGAAAGGAAATATTATTAAAATTCCAATGTTTGAGTAATATTTTTAGGATCGCCGCGTACACTAAATGGGGTCCACGCAAATGTCTACCTTAATGAAGTGCGAAATGTATGAAAAAGTTGATCAAATTCGAATGATTTGAAAAATAACCCCGCTGCGAAGTTACACAAATTTGGTTCACTCCGTAATCGACCTATTGCAAGGCGATATGTGGGAGAACGCGAGTCAAAATCGTACAATTTGAAAAATAACTCCGCCAATGAAATCATACAGTTTCTTTTTATGGTGAAACATTAGTAGCCGAGTGCACAAATGCGTCATTTTCCACCCAGACGTCGCGGGTTCGACCTTAGGTCATCCATCATTTGCACCATCTACATTTTCGGCTTATAATGATGGTAGTAAAAATAAATTAAATATTGTTTGTTTAGTCGTAACCCGGAAACGTATATGGAACGTTGATCTCGGGAGACATGAAATTTGCAAAACTTTGTCTATTTTAGATTAAACTTATTTATTATTATTTAAGTATGGAGTGAATACGAATCTCATACAGGCAAT
>JAHDVE020003319.1:0-29824 GCA_022606495.2 Halesus radiatus | reverse complement strand
TGAGTTGGTCGAGAGTTTCTTTGTTAACAACTGACTCTACAGTCTGCATGGGATCATCAGGCAGTGGGTCGAGAGTGTCTTTGTTTCTGAGTTGGTCGAGAGTTTCTTTGTTAACAACTGACTCTACAGTCTGCATGGGATCATCAGGCAGTGGGTCGAGAGTGTCTTTGTTTCTGAGTTGGTCGAGAGTTTCTTTGTTAACAACTGCATATTCAGACTGCATAGACTGCATGGGATCATCAGGCAGTGGGTCGAGAGTGTCTTTGTTTCTGAGTTGGTCGAGAGTTTCTTTTGGCACAACTGACTCTACAGTCTGCATAGACTGCATGGGATCATCAGGCAGTGGGTCGAGAGTGTCTTTGTTTCTGAGTTGGTCGAGAGTTTCTTTGTTAACAACTGCATATTCAGACTGCATAGTCTGCATGGGATCATCAGGCAGTGGGTCGAGAGTGTCTTTGTTTCTGAGTTGGTCGAGAGTTTCTTTGTTAACAACTGCATATTCAGACTGCATAGACTGCATGGGATCATCAGGCAGTGGGTCGAGAGTGTCTTTGTTTCTGAGTTGGTCGAGAGTTTCTTTGTTAACAACTGCATATTCAGACTGCATAGACTGCATGGGATCATCAGGCAGTGGGTCGAGAGTGTCTTTGTTTCTGAGTTGGTCGAGAGTTTCTTTGTTAACAACTGACTCTACAGTCTGCATGGGATCATCAGGCAGTGGGTCGAGAGTGTCTTTGTTTCTGAGTTGGTCGAGAGTTTCTTTGTTAACAACTGACTCTACAGTCTGCATGGGATCATCAGGCAGTGGGTCGAGAGTGTCTTTGTTTCTGAGTTGGTCGAGAGTTTCTTTGTTAACAACTGCATATTCAGACTGCATAGACTGCATGGGATCATCAGGCAGTGGGTCGAGAGTGTCTTTGTTTCTGAGTTGGTCGAGAGTTTCTTTTGGCACAACTGACTCTACAGTCTGCATAGACTGCATGGGATCATCAGGCAGTGGGTCGAGAGTGTCTTTGTTTCTGAGTTGGTCGAGAGTTTCTTTGTTAACAACTGCATATTCAGACTGCATAGACTGCATGGGATCATCAGGCAGTGGGTCGAGAGTGTCTTTGTTTCTGAGTTGGTCGAGAGTTTCTTTGTTAACAACTGCATATTCAGACTGCATAGACTGCATGGGATCATCAGGCAGTGGGTCGAGAGTGTCTTTGTTTCTGAGTTGGTCGAGAGTTTCTTTGTTAACAACTGCATATTCAGACTGCATAGACTGCATGGGATCATCAGGCAGTGGGTCGAGAGTGTCTTTGTTTCTGAGTTGGTCGAGAGTTTCTTTGTTAACAACTGACTCTACAGTCTGCATAGACTGCATGGGATCATCAGGCAGTGGGTCGAGAGTGTCTTTGTTTCTGAGTTGGTCGAGAGTTTCTTTGTTAACAACTGCATATTCAGACTGCATAGACTGCATGGGATCATCAGGCAGTGGGTCGAGAGTGTCTTTGTTTCTGAGTTGGTCGAGAGTTTCTTTGTTAACAACTGACTCACAGTCTGCTGGGATCACAGTGGGTCGAGAGTGTCTTGTTTCTGAGTTGGTCGAGAGTTTCTTTGTTAACAACTGCATTCAGACCGTATAGACTGCATAATCAGGCAGTGGGTCGAGAGTGTCTTTGTTTCTGAGTTGGTCGAGAGTTTCTTTGTTAACATCTGCATATTCAGACTGCATAGACTGCATGGGATCATCAGGCAGTGGGTCGAGAGTGTCTTTGTTTCTGAGTTGGTCGAGAGTTTCTTTGTTAACAACTGACTCTACAGTCTGCATGGGATCATCAGGCAGTGGGTCGAGAGTGTCTTTGTTTCTGAGTTGGTCGAGAGTTTCTTTGTTAACAACTGACTCTACAGTCTGCATAGACTGCATGGGATCATCAGGCAGTGGGTCGAGAGTGTCTTTGTTTCTGAGTTGGTCGAGAGTTTCTTTGTTAACAACTGCATATTCAGACTGCATAGACTGCATGGGATCATCAGGCAGTGGGTCGAGAGTGTCTTTGTTTCTGAGTTGGTCGAGAGTTTCTTTGTTAACAACTGCATATTCAGACTGCATAGACTGCATGGGATCATCATTTTTCATTTATATTTCTTCTTTATTATTCTATTTTCCCCTTTTCTATTCCCCTTCATCTATTTTCTTTTCTTTTGTATCCCTTTATTTTTATTTTTCACTTCCATTTTTATCTTCATCTTATTCCTACTTCTTTTTATTTTACTTTTTCCCTATTAATTTATTATTCTTTTTACTACTTTTTCCTTCGTCTGAGTCGTTATCATCTTCGTGCATCTATTTTCCTATTATTTATTTTATTAGATTACTTACCCCTTATATTTTTTCTTCCCTCTTTTTTTATTTCATCATTTTCTTTCTGTTCTTCTTCTTTTCTTTTCTCCTTCTCTTCCTTTCTTCCTCTTCTTATTCTTATATTTCCTTTGCTTCTCCCCCTTGCTTCTCGTTTATTTTTTACTTATCATCTGTTTACTCTAATTTCTCTTCACTTTGCGAACTCAACTCTAACTAAATTTCGTATTCAATTACTTTAACTGTTATACTTTTGCCCTCCTCATTATCTCCTCTGGGGATCCCTGGACTCCTCGCTTTGTCACTCAGGTTGCATATCTTTCCTTTGGAGTTACTTTCGCTGCGCTATTTCCTCGGCGTTTCATATTTTTAATTCCTCTATTTATCGGTATATATGCTTTTGGATTCGCTTTCTCGCCGTATTTTATTCGCATCCTCTTTGTTTATTATTGTTTATTCAAATTTGTTATTTATTATATCCTCGAACTGTTTTGTTTCAGTTTTGACTACCAATTAATGTCGACTTCGTTATTCTGCTGTCACTGTTTTCTAATGGGAAGTGAAAAACTCACCCTTTTGCACTTCTTCCTCAATCTGCTTTATCTTCATTTTCGTGTCGCTGTTTTATGGCTTACCATCTTTGACAGTTAATGGCTATGTCGGAACAACCTCAATTTTGATGGTTGCTGGCGGCTTCAAACCTAGAATCTCGTCAAGTTCCTCCTCCTCCTTCTTCGCTTTTTGTTTTTTCAAACTTTTATTCTTACTTTTGGACTTGCGGGTACTCATCAAAGAATATATGTTAAATAAATGGATATCTCTAATAAGTATTTGTTTTTATATTTTCTTTGTTTTTTTTGGTTTTTTGAAAATTATATTAAGTTAAATATTTGTTTTTTTTATTTAGATATATGTATACAAATATATAATATATATTTTTTATTATTCTCATTGGTTTGGTTTATGAATTTTTTGTTGTAATTTATCTAAATATTATCTATGTGAATACACTAATATTAATTAAAGAATATATAGGTATATATATATACATTATATCTAATATAGATTCATACAAATTTTGAGTCAGTCTAAAAGAAAGGCCAAATTTAATATTAAATTTTAACAATACCATAATAACATTATAATAATAAAAAAAACATACACAATTTATATTAAAAAAAAATATACTAACATATATATTAAATACATTTTTGATAGATATTTTATTTTAATATTTCTTTCTTTCTCTTTTTTTTACATATCAATCTCTCTCTCTCTCTCGATTTTTATATTTAAAATTAAAAACCCATGATTAAAAACCAACGCCAATTACAAACAAATACTAACTTAGCAAATTAAGACTTCTATAATCATACTCTCCCAGTATCACCTTCAACGCCGCAATTCACCACTCCTGGCTTTCATTAAGAATTCAAAATACCATGCACTCGCTGTCTCCCACTTTTTGAAGAAAAAGCTCTCACCATCGAGAAACTCGATCTCATTCGGTCCTGCAGCGATCGCCTCATCCAAAAAAAGTAGGAAGAACTCGTATCGGTCTTCAAACTCCTCGAATAATCCGAAGCCCGTGTTTAGTAATATTCGCGTCTCCTGTGCGCCAAACAAGCAGCCTATTAATAGCTTCTCGATCAGTTCTAAGCGAAAAAAGATAATGAGCAACAAGACAATTAATAGCTTCAATAACTCAGAAACAATCATTCTAATGATGATGTGGTCAGCTATCTGAAGGGTCGGGAGTTTTAGCTAATTGAAAAAGCAAGGTTATTGGAACGTGCTCTCATCGAAACAGAGTCGCAGCTTGAGTTTGAGAGGAGGAAGAATTTAGGATATCATATTGCATTCGATTCGCAGCAGGGACAACAATAATACTAGTCAAAAAATGGATCATCAAGAAAAACTCAACATCGTGATCATCAACAACAACTTGATCTCAATCGATCTGGAAGAAAGACTAATAATCATAATAACGACCAAAACACACCCGAGATGAGGGGCAAACTTAATCATAGTGATAATTCGAATAAGAGTCGTGATAACAGTTAAAACAACTTCGAAATGAATTATAAATTAGAGGAGAAACTGAACCAGATGCTGGACTCTCGGAGATCAAATAGAAATAAAGAAATTGCTGTTAAAGACTCTGATTCGAGTCCGTAGGTAGCAATCCGAACTCTAGACAGAGTAAAAAGTAAGTTAGGGTTGATTTAAAATGACCAGAGACTACTTATACTGAGAAATCAGGTTCTAGAACATCGGCTCACAGAGAGGATTACGACAAGAAGATGATTCAATACTCCCCTATACCTATATATCTAGATAAAAAAGTTGAATGTTAATATTCCTTTTTCAATAATTAACATAAAAATATATACTATTCATTCAAAATATCTAAAGTGCAATCAGTAGCGCCTTCCACTCAAATCGTTGTTAGTTGGAGATTTGTCCTTCATATTTTTATTACTACCATATTGACCCATATTAAGATTATTATTATTTTTACTAATATTTACATTTGTGGATCCTTTCTGACTCTTTTCGTTACTGCCAGCTTTCTTACTCAATCCTTTCTCCTTATTAACAATCCCTTTCCCTTCCGTCTGCCTCATGTTGTGATTGACCAACCTATATTCTTATTCAGCCTCGTAGCTCGTTGTTGTTGTTGTTGCTGTCATAGGATTGCTCGCCGAAACTCGACTATATCTATTATTCGTCGTGCTGTGGCTTCCTACAATACTAACACCGCTAGTAGCATTATTTGTATAGGCTGTAAGACTCATTTCCTTGATCATGCCTATCAATACTGTCATATCTTTCTTACTCTATGCCAGATCCTTCTTTGCGGTTTACATCTCGTTTCTTACTTTTTGGTGATCTCGCACCTATTTCTTATTGTCGATGAATACTTCAGATTAGAGTTAGTACAGCAAAGAATTAAAATGATTTTAGAAATCCGCTGTAGATTTTTATATTCTTAGCACATTCTATTCAAGACTTTGATAAAAGTTGATGGGTTTATTTTTGTCTTTCTTACTATTGTGGGTAGAAAGTGGCTCTTCGCTATTTCTTAGCGTGTTTTGTTATTTCGGACTTCTTCCTTTTTTTGAGGATGCTGCTACTTTTGATGTTTTTTCTTGGCTTTTAATTGGTTGCTAATTGGGAGCTACTATTTTTCTATCCGATTATCTGATATTGTGTGGTACGAAATGACCAGGTTTGGTTTCATGTGCATCGGTGTGGTTATTGTTAGGACTATGCGGATTGTGATACTGAGTATACTGAGTATAATGAGGAAATTGTTTGTCCCTGTATTTTTAGGGCACATAGATGTCTGGGAGAGTCTGGTTGGGCTTAACGTTGGAAATGATAGAAATCGATGCTAGCTATTCACAGTGATGCGTTAAATCTTTTAATGATTAAATATTTTGACGACTCATTTTCTATATACACAATTTATTAAAAAACCAAACAAAGTAAACTAAAAAACCAAAAAACAAATAAACAAAGAATAACATACGAGTATACATATAAGTTATATATGTCTATATAATGATAATTGAGTTTATATCCATCTCCATATATGATAATTTAGAACAAAATAACTTCATTTTCATAGCACATTTATTATGATGATATCTGTTTTTGCTTAAACAATTTAAATATAAATATAGATTAGTTTTTTTAAAGATATGTATTTTATTCTAAATGTAACTCAGGCATTGTTTTTTTGTCAATAATAAAAAAATTGATTTTATTGTTTACATGGCTATCATAAATATATAATATTTTTCTTTGACTTTTAAAATAAATCAATGTTTATTTCAATTAATTTCCAATTATTATTACTTATTACTTATATTATTTTTTACATTTTGTGGTGAAATTTAAATATTTTATTGTTTGTTGTTGATGTTTTTCCTCTTTAAAAAAATCAGAAATGATGCGAGATCACATTCAATATTGATCAACCGAACAGATCGCCCATTCCGACGTCTTCTTCGGGCTCTTCTTTCTTCTCTTCCTTCTTTGGTTCTGGCTTAGCAGCTTCTTTCTTCTTCTCTTCTTTCGCAGGGGCGGGAGCAGGAGCAGAAGTGGCTACGGCATTTTCTAATTCCTTGATCTTATATCTAAAAACAATAAAATATCAAATAAGTGTTTAATATTTAAGTATATATTTTTTTTAACCCTGATTCGATGGACAAGGCAGCGATGTTTTTGAATGCATTTCCAAGGATGAAAGGAATAGAGGCTTCAGTGGGGTGACCGATTTCCACTGACAGACCCACGATGTTTCGCACACCAGCTGCGATCTTATCGACGAGGCTCGAAGTATCCATTGAGATAACTTCTTTCGAGAGAATGGCTCCGGAGTCGTATGCACCCAGCACAATCATTCCGTAGAAGAAGGGCTTGAGACTGAGCTTCTTGAGCAGAGCAGCCTCAGACTGGCCGATTTTCTTGCCAGCAGTGCAAACCTTATAATCCTTGGTGATCTGGATCTGGGCCTTCTCGATCTTGGTGGAGACCTGCAGGGCGTGGAAGAAGTTGATCTGTGAGGGGTCGAGACCGGTGGCTCCAGGGGGGAGCACGAAATCGATGGGGGCGGTTGCGCCGGTCTTGGCCTCTGTTGCAACCTTGCTGGCTTCGATTTTGCCCTTGAGCTCGAACACGGACTCATCAGTGAAGATCAATCCCACCTTTTCCTTGAGATGAGGGGGGAGCGACTTGAGCTCAGGTTTGGGCTCGCCAAACTTTCTGAGCATTTCGTAGTCCTCCTGCTTCTCGTCAAGAGGGTTGGCTCTGAGTTCGATAATTTTTTTGAGCAAGGTGTTCTTCGCGATGACGAGTTCTCCGCCCTGCTTGGCCAGCAGCTTCCTGATCTGCTGCACCTGGTTGGAACCCACATTGGTGAACTGGACGAGGATGATCTGATTATACTTGTCGAACAGTTCGAAACATCTCTTGATGATGATCTTCTTCTTGTTTCTGGCTTCAACTGAATCTTTCACCATTTTTTGATAATTATATTAGATATTAGGTAATATTTATGTTTTTTTATATATAAATTATTATAATAATAATCCAAAGTAAATTTTAGATAAAAAAATAAATAAACCATGAGTCGTAAATGATTTTTTTAACATAGTTATTACGAATATGTCGATAAATATATCTATGTTTGTATATTATATTATATTGAACAGTTTCCAATTGCTATAAATATCATATTCTGTTATGTGTATGGTAAGTTGTTGATGATGGTAATGATATTTAAAAAAAAAGCATAGAATATTATTTGGAATCACATTTTAGTATGTATTTATTGTAATTTAAAAAAAAAAGCTTTGCCTAAGAAAAAGTGTAAGAAGCTTTGGTTGATCCTTTTAATATTGTTATAATTAAAATATAATATAAAATAATAATAATAATAAGATAATCAATAAACATCTCATCAGAGAGAAGAAATAAATATTAAAAAAACTTAAGCATTCATCCGGAAACTCAATAGAATAAATGTGGAAACGACTTTCATTATCTATCCATCGGACCCTGCCGACCCTTTTCAGTCACCCCGCTCCGAAGCCCCTCCAGCAATTATTGTACCCTGCATATATGACTCAACTGCCTGTGGAGATGGAACTCAGAGGCAAAAGACATGAAGTGGCGAAGAAGAAGAGAGCACGTAGAAGAGATGGTAAGAAAATTATCATCCAATGATCATTGTTTTCTTCCTCCAAAAATACTTGTATAATTAGATATATATCGTAAAAAAACAATTAACAAAAACATACAAAATTTGATTATCGTCTTTTTTGTTTAAAAATTAATCATAAATGTGTATTTCAGATATTTATTATTTAACTCTAAAAAAAATAATTTCTCAACACTGGCTACAAAAATGCCATTCATAAAAAAAAAAAACCTAAAGATTTAGATATAAATATATAATCTACAAAAAATGAATCAATAATTAAATAAAGAAAATATGTATATAGATATCGATGTATATGAATATATAAAAAATATTATATCTATATATCTATATATATTTATATTATTTATTTAAACAAAAAAAGCAATGGGATTTTTCATTATTGCAACTCCTTATATCGAAAATAGCCGTTCAGCTACGCTCAAAGAACTTCAAGAACAGGTCCTCAAGAAGGGAGTCGCCGAAGGCTCCGAACTCAACGTGGAGCGTGAGAAGTTCAAGATGGGAAACCTCGATACTCTGATGTTCATGAATGACAAGTTGATCAAGCTCGAATCAACAGTCGAGTCCCTCCTCAAAAAGATCGACCGTCAGTATCTCGACATCACTTCGATCGGAGATTTGCAAAGCGCTTCCAATAATCAGGTAGGAGCGCACAAATGGGAAATTAAGACTCCCGACGGCCAAATCGGAATATAAAAATATATCTACAGGTTCAAGTGGAGCGACTCCAAGTTCCCCAGAAGTTATGCCCTGAACAAGTTGGTGGAAAGTTTCGAGGGAAAGATCAACCATCTCGACAACGAATTGAAAGGGAAGACAAACTCGTATAACGAGACCAAGACCAACCTCAATCAGAGTCAGCAGAAAGAAGGGAATTACAATATAAAAGATTTAACCGAGTTGCTGGTGGAGCCGACTGTGAAAGCCACTGATTTTGTTTACACGAAGTATGTGACGACAGTGGTAGTTATCGTACCTCTGTCTCAGGAAGCAGAATTTCTGGACAATTACGAGTTATTCTCTGACAATGTCATTCCGAATTCGGCAAAGAAACTTGGGGTCCCTGACAAAGATAATTTAGGCATATGGTATTTTTAACATAATGCCAACATATTTATCTATATATACTTGATTAACTTATTGTAATCTCTTATTAGGAAAGTGAATTTATTTACAGTCAAGGTCACAATCAACGAAGACAGAGCTCCTGAGTAAGAAGATAACAACAAAAAGAAGATTAAAAAAGACCTAACCATAAGTCAATAGTTCATCGAAGCCTGTCGCGACAAGTTCCGAATCACAGCCAAATAATTCAAATTCGAAACAGGCTTAGCCGAGCAGCGCCAAGGAAAACGAATTGACTTGCAGGCCAAGATCAAGCAACAGCAGAAAGCCTTAATCGAGTCCTGCGAGGTGTGTCTTACTGAGACCTTTGAGATTTATTTGCATGCGAAAGTGTTGAGGTTAATGATCGAGACGAATATGAGATTCGGGAAGGACAATGTGGTGATCTACCTGATCGACTACGTTAGCGGCAAAGAGAAACTGATCCAAAGCGAGTTAATCGAGATTTTTGGAGACAGGGATTCGCAAGGACTGTACGGCACCAAAGATGAAATCGATGATACTGAAGATTTCTTCCCTTTTGTGTTCATCCCGCTTATAACAGTTTGATTTCATAATTGGGGATTATATATAAATGTGAAAAAATACAACCAATGTGTAGATAAACAAAATATTGTAATATGATGCAATTTAATAATAATAATAAAAAAATAATTTAAAAAAAAAGCATTTAATTGTTCATAATTTAATAGATAAATATCAAACTTTCTATTTTTTTTTAGATACTTGACGACTTTGTCACTATTTTAGTTTGAGTCAATGTAGTACGTATCTATATATATTGCAATAAATTACTTTATCTCTAAAAATGTTAATAGATGAGTAATAACTTTTGATAATAATTAGAAGAATAAATAATTATGCTAACAATTAGATTGGAATTCTAATATATGTCTACAACATACATATATATAAAAAAAGATATTATAGGATATTTGAGATCTGTTGATGCTTTTGAACTGGATGTTTTTATAATATAAATATAAATCTTATACATACTTTATAATAAATAGTGGCAATGAATTTTACATAGAATAATTCAAAAAAAAAATACAGTATTACAGTTTTTTTAAGTTTAATATTAATTATTAGAATTTTAGAGTAATCTAGAGAATTATAGAAATATATTAACAAAAATACACACTAAAAATGGAGTAATATTGCTAATAGATACAGATGAGAAGAACGGCCCAAAAGGTCATTGAAGGTCCGAACCCCGAATTCGGGTCTCTCTGGATCAGTGCCGCCGTGTTCGCCAACGACATCAACCAAATCAAGGACCATAAAATCGGAGCTGTTCTCTCTTGCTTTACTTCAGAGTTTAAATACCCCGAAAACCTCAATATAGTCCACAAAGAGCTAGAAATGCAGGATTCCATTTACGGTGACATCGGTAGCTTCTTTGACGATTGCTACCAGTTCATCGACTCGATGTTGCAAAAGACGAATGTGCTAGTGCACTGCGTTTCTGGGGTTTCGAAGAGTGCTGCAATCGTGATATCCTACTTAATGAAGAAACTGAACCTGACCCACTCGCAAGCCTACCACTTGCTGAAAGATAAGCGTCCTTGTATTTAGCCACACCAAGGCTACGAACAACAACTCGAAACTTACGAAAAACGACTTCACAACTTTACCCCTTTGAAGAATAAGAGTCCGTCATTAATTACTTGATTAAACAAAAATATACATGTATATAAAATATATCTATGTATCCTATTGTTTTTTTTTAATTTTGACCGATCCATTTTTTAGAGATATATCAAATATAAAAATCAATATTGAATAAATAACGAATAAATATTACAACTATTTCAGATATTGAAGAAAAAAACCATTCTATATATTTTTTAAATATTGTCATTTTTTAATTATTTTAAAACTCCTAATAAAAACAAAATATTTGATATTGACTTACAATAATAATTAGGTATTTTTTTAAAAGTTTACAAATATTGAAAAAAGATCAACCATACCATTTGGTAGTTTTTTTAGTATATTGATTAATTATCGGTCAGAAACTCTTCCTACAAATAGGACAGTAAAAATTCAGAGCCACCCATTTACTGAGACACTCTTCGTGGAACATATGCTTCTCACTATTCTTGCAGGGGGCGTAGATTCTTTGCTTCTCCTCTAACTCACACATACAAATCACACACGCAGTATCATCTTCTTTCGTGATTTTGGGATTACGGAGTAATATCAGTTTTTTCTAACATGCAATATTAAAAATAAGAATAAAATCGGATATTTATTATTGGGGGATTATAATTTATTGTTATTATTTTCGTGTTTTTACGAGTAGATTTCTTCTTTTAAGAAATTGAGTTAGCCTAGTATAGAAGAAATAGAGGAGGAGAAATGGACAGTAAAGCAGCATCGAAATGAAGGCGAGGACAAGTCCAATAACCATAAACCCAGAAAACAGATACCCAAAAGATATCATCACAAATGCTAGATTTTTTAGATCTAAATATAAAACGAGAATATGCATTACAATAGTATTAAGTTGTTTTGATTATATTTTGTTTACTTTAGTCGCAGTTGATCTCGGCTGAGTCAAAATAGGCGAGGTTCCCCCATAGAAAAATCACATAGTAAGAAAAGGTTTTGAAATATTTCGCCACATAAATAGTACTTGTTAGCTTCTCAACAGCCAGGAAAATGTTCCAGTCCACCAAGGGTTCGCGACCCTCCTCAAACACGTAATGCTACACTGCCTCCTTGAAACTGCGGTACAGGTCGCTTTTGCGGAGGATGATGCACCGCAAGATCGCCAGATAGTGCACCATGTTGATCATTGAATATAGGGCGAGGAGCAAGATGAAGTCGTAAAGTTTGGTTTTCTGGCATTTGCCGCCCAGGTCCTGCACCAAGTAGCAACAGCCGAAACAGAAGAGCAGAGACAGGAAGGAATAGACTTTGCACAGCTGGAGACACTTGCTGACTATGGTTTCGAAGTGGGTCCTCTTCCAGCGAGAGATAGAATATTTTTATTAAGGACTACTCATAGGGGAATGGTATGTTGCTTACTCAAGTGTCTATTTGTGACAGTGACTCATTTTGAAAGTAATGGCTTTTTTACTTTAAAGATTGTTTGTTTTTTAATTTTAATATTTTTATTATAATGCATTATATAAAAAAATAACCCTTGTTATTGTTTTATTGATAAATAATACACGAATAAATATATGAAATTTTTATTTTTTTTGTGAGATATATATTATATCTTGTACTTTATTGTATATATATATTTATATTGTTATTATTATTAATTTAGTAAACAATATCTACATATATTTTTTATGAATTTCATTATAACTTACATTGTAGTTTCATAGGAAAAGTTAATTATTTTTCTCATGTTATACTGATTTTAAAAAAATATATGTTTTTATTGATAATTATGTATTATATATATATCTAACATTGACGTTAAAAATAATTAATATATATAGATATATTATAGAATACTTTTATAAATATCAAGTAACACTAAAAAATAAAAAAATAAAATATAGATTTAACAAATATCAAAGCTCTCCAATTTTAAAACTGTTAATAGCTTGAATAATTTGTATCGATAAAGATAAATATATCTATAAATATTAACAGATGGCCCTCTGGCGGGACACATCTCATGATTTAATATTACATATATAGGTTAATATATAAGTTATATAGCTTTTGATAATTATAATTTATAAAAGAAATATACTTACTGTATTGATAAAAATTTGAAATTGTTTCTTTAGATAGTTATATATTTTTTGAATATCTCTTCATACTAGCACACTTTAACTTTATAGAATAGTATGTCCCTTTGCAGGACTTAATTATCACATTTTGTTTTTTATTACTTTTTAGAGGTTCATTGATAAACTATACAAGCAACAATATTTTTATATCTAGATATTAAATATAAACCACATTTGTAAAAAATTATTCATGCACATTCAATGTTTAAACTTCTAATTTTATCATTCTAGGTTAAAGAGTTTTTAAAAAAAAAAAATTTCTTTTTATTCTTTTATTTATCAAATGTTATTTTAACATTGTGTAGTTGACAGAGAGGGAGAGAGATGGCTATTGTTTCAATAGGACACAATTATCAGGCCGATCTATATAAAGAAAACCAATGAGATATATGTCGAATACCGCTGCTGCATCAACATTCTGATGTATTTTTCCAGCTTGATATTTCTTTTATCATAAGTCAACAATAACAATAAAAAACAAATGATATTTTATTAAACTATTTTAGAGTGATTGCTAATGGTATTTATTTTGTTTGGCTGGATTCAAATATGGATATTGATGTTATGACTTTATTTAGAAAACATCCAAAACGCATAGAAAAAACATAATCCCTGTTATTGTCAGATTTTATTGAAGAAATACGATGTCAAAGAAACAAATAAGTAAAAAGTGACTCAAGAAGAGAAATACATAGAGAATAAAAACCCACACAATTTAAAAATACTGTACAATATTATCGTCTGATATATCGAGAACGCAATGATTTAGAGAAAGAGTTTTTTTCTAAATGAAGAGAAAGTATAAACATATAACATACACAATATATTATACAACATTAAAAAAAATATAATATATATGAAATTATTTAAATAAAATACACATCTAATAAATTTTACTCGAAACTCTTTTATTAATTTTGAAGATAAAAGTATTATTTTAGCAAACTCTTTTATTAATTTTCATCAATAAAGAATAAGATTTTCTTGGTAAAAAAACTCACAAAATCAATTAATAAATATATACAGGTAATGTTTCCTATTGTTTAAGAACATTATAAATTGAGTGGCAACAAAAACAGGTAAATATAATCATTTATTAATTGCATTTATAAACAAATAAAAAACAATAAATAGCAACATAGCAATATAAATGTCAGAATAAGATCAGGGAGATTTCGTGGCTGGAGACGCCGGTTCGGCTGACAAAACCCCAAGCCAGTGGGGAGCCGTCAAGAAGGGAGGCTATGCCATGCTCAAGGACCATCCCTGCAAAGTCACTGACTACTCCACCGCCAAGCCTGGCAAACACGGTTCCGCCAAGGCATCCGTCGTCGGTACCCCTCTTCATCTTATCATATTTTTCCATAGGCCTCGACATCTTTACCAACAAGAAGTACGAAGACGGTGGCCCGACCGCCTGCGGGTGCTACATCCCGAACGTGACGAAGATGGAGCTGCCCCTTATCGACATCAATGCCGAGGGGTACGTCGTGTTGGTGCTGAAGGACGGATCATTGAAGGAGGATCTGAAGCTACCGGACGGAGACGAGGCCGACCAGGAATTGGCTGTGGAGGTGAGGAAATGCTTCGAAAGCGGAGAAACCACCCTCGTCAGCATCATCAGCGCCGTCGGCAAGGAGAAGATTGTCGCTGCTAGGACTCAGTGACTATGCTATGATGTTGTTTTGGGTACAAACGATATATGTGCCTCTCTATAGTTTATTCATTCAGTCTGTATCGATAACTTTGTTCACCAATTCACTTGTCCCATTTTCTTTGTGCTTTCTTACATTTTTTTTTATTTCTTATATTATAATGCATATTATTAATTAATATAGATTTATAAATTGTTGACATAGGATATAATAAACAATACAATTTTCATTTAATTGACCTTTATAACAATTTCTTTAATAGAATTATTTGATTAAATGAAAATTTATTATCCAAGTTTTTCAAATGTTGGACGAATATTGATCGAATAACTATTTGGCAACTCCAACTAATGAGGAAAATATAAAAATTCCGAAAGGATTTTGGGGTTTTTTAAAAAAAAAAGTAAAGAATGAATATAGTAAACGAAAGTCGAGAAACTCATAAAATATTATGCAAAGTCCATAAGGAGATGTTATATTTTAGCAACATTGCTTATGTAATAAAGACAAACCTTCCGAGATCAACTACATCTATTCCGATCGACTTTGCAGATCTCTGAAAAATCACTCTGCAGTTGTGATGAGCGCCAATCAAACAGCACATTATAAAAAATTATGTCCTTTCGAAATCTTCTGATAACAAATACTGATTCGAAAAGTGAAACTTGGTGTGTTTTTCTCTTTCTTTGATGTTTAAGATAAATTATATTGGTATAATAACACAAACAAAAAAATGGGGGATAACAAATTAATTAATTCAATAAATTAAAATGTAGAAAAAAATATAAATCGATATTTGTGAGATGAATTAGCCAATCAATACAAAAAAATAGTGATAATAATGAGAGTCCATACTCCTTCTTCCATTAGTTATTGTTATTGTTTCTTTAAAATTCATGTGGTCTACCACGAAGCAGTCGAGTAATCCAATATACCCATTTTCAAATGCAGTCAATGGCTACTCCTTTTTCACTTTTTTGCCAAAATATAAAAACAATGACTTATCCACCAACACCACTTCCCAGACTGTTCATTCGATATCATATCGTCACACTTTAATTTTTGTAAATCCTAAATAAATGTATAATTATATATTTTTATTTTTTTTCTAAATGATGGGAGAATACAAATGTTTTCTTTTTTTTATTTATAATTATTTGATTTTCTATTTTTTTTTAAAGAAATATAAAAAATATATTGAAAATGTATTTCCATATTTTTAGAACAAAATTGATATTTTTTTAATAAAATATAGAAGAAATAAAAAAAAAGGGATTAAACAATGAAATATAATTCTGTTATATCTATCTATATTTTTTAATATTATTTTTTTATTATCATGTTAGAAAAACGAAATCTGATCACCAAGACGATAATAGATAGTTAAGCGTTAAGGTCCAGCCGAGTTTGGGCTGACATAAATCCCTATCAAAACTCACATATTTATTTATATATTTTTCCAAGACATAACATATTGATAATTTCCAAACCAAGTAACGCAGAGATCTTTGGAGATTCTAATTATTTTCTACCCCAAATTTATTTAGTAATGAAATCGATCATCAATCTTATTAAAAAATCAATTCGAATAACAAAAACAATAGATTTATAGTCAAAGTAGAATACTAATGGGAAATTTAATTAAAAAACAAAAAAACCTTCTATAAAATCTAAATAGATATATCTTTATATATCTTATATCTATATCTTTATATATCTAATATAAAGATATCTAGATATCTAATTACCAAATCTGTACTTTTTTGTCTATTAATTGATCATTTTTTATAAGTTTTGGTTTGATTCCTGAATAATTATGTGTCTACTTGCGGACTCTGATGAGAGACTTTTTTGTTGCATATTTAAAATTGACTAAGATCTTTTAGATTTGTATTTTTGATGTATACATATATATATATTAATTTGGTTCCATTCCGTGATTTTTGTTAAAAAAAAGTAATATGCATTATTTTTTATGTATCTTGAAAAATTCGAGTCTCAATGTTTTTCTATCTTTAAAAGGATCCTTACTTCAGGATCTATAATCGATAATTATTTAATTAATTAATTTGAATATTGCATTTAAAAAGATTCTCAGAAAAAAATCAGGCAGATGAATAAATCCATACTCGTCATAGTTGCGCTTCTCATAAGTTTCATTAATGCAGTAGGATATAGAGGATTTGGATACGGAATTGGAAGAGGAGGGAGTTCTTCAGGGATGTATGGAGGAGGAGCATGATTTGGGAGAACTTACTTTTTGATTTAGTTTTTTTTTTCTTTTTTTTTTCCCTTGATCTTCTTTTATTGAATTTGTTTTGATCAAATTTGCTGTAATCGATGTAAAATATCCCCCCCCAAAATTATCATGAAATTCAATGTATATTATTTTTCCCCATTCAGTATTCAATTTTATGTATATATGAATTTTATTTTTTTTGTTTAAATTATTTTTTTTGTATTGTTTTCAGTATATATAACAATAGAATATAACAATTACTCTCGAAATTATCTGGGGAGAAGTTACATGTCTACCAAACCACCAAAAAAATATTGTATATAAGGTATTAAGCACCTTATATATAAAATATAGATATATAAAAACACATCTATCAGTAATAAATTAATCGTTTTTTCATATACATATAAATAATAACAACAACAATAAATTAAAGCGCAAATTAGATTTAATTATTTTAGATTTTTTTGTTAATAAAAAGTCAAAGGATAAAAAAAAATATTTATCATAAAGTCAAAAATCAGAAATCAGAAATCATAATATTTATTATTTTAAAAAAAGTATTCCATATATTTATTATGCTTCTCATTTAGAAAGATTTGTTTTTAGTACATTTGTGTTTTATAAATGAATTCAATAATGGTATTTATGGTAGTGCATACTTAAAAATAAAAGTATTAAACCAATAAGTATAAATAAAAAATATATATATAAGAATTAGTCAAAACTAGAAAAAAAACTATCATAGTTGATAGTTAGACTCGGCTATATGTCAGAATAAGATCAGAGAGATTTCGTGGCCGGAGACGCAGGCTCGGCTGACTAACGGGGAGCCATTAAGAAGGGAGGCTACGACTACTCCACCGACAAGCCTGGCAAACATAGCTCTGCAAAGGCTCATTTTCCCACAGGTCTCGACATCTTCACCAACAAGAAGTATGATTTCGGCCCGGATACCTGCTACGTCCCGAACGTGACGAAGATGAAGATGGAGCTGCCCCTGATCGACATCAACGACGAGGGATACTGCGTGTTATTGCTGGATGATGGGTCGGTGAAGGAGGACCTGAAACTACCGGATGGCGACGAGGCCGACCAGGAGTTGGTTGCGAAGGTGAGGAAATACTTCGAAAGCGGACAAACCACCTTAGTTACCATCATCAACACTCTCGGAAAGGAGAAGATAGTCGCTGCCAGATCCCAATGAACATCCATATATATAAATTATGATTATCTCCTGCATGTTTACAACTCATATTTTTTGTAAAAAATATTTCATTAGCTCCTTTTTCCCAGTTTTCTAAAATATATTATTCATTTTTCTTCGTTTTTCTTTTTTTAGATATAAATGTTGATAGTATTTTGTTAGATCTTGTATTTTTTAATTATTAAGAGACAGATAGATAAACAGAGATTATCATCATTGTGTATTTTGAGGCAGAATATTACCCTTTTTTGTTTTTTAACTCACTAGCAAACAAGTTTGTTATCGAAAGAACTCAATGCAATTCCAAAGGCTTGGGCTGGACTAAAAGGGTAAACGACATCCATTGCAAAGGTACTATCGTCAGATTTTCCGAACACCAACATATTCTCATCATCACCTTCTCTGACGAGAACAAAATTTTTTCTGGACCCAAGAGTCACACGCTTGTTGAATCGCATTTTAAAGGTCTTAGTGGTCTCGTTCCACTTGGGTTGCTTGCTGGCGAAAGAACCATTTTGTAGTGAAGTTTATTCAAGAACATCGTTACTGCTGAAAAAGGTGCTGACATTCATTAGTCGAGGGCCAGGTGGCTGGCAGAACGAAGCGCCATACTCAACTGCTGCAATGGTCCTGGGCAATTTTCTATCGAAAGTCATATCATAGACAGACCAGAGAGACCCAGTAAAATTGCTCTTGACTTCCGAGAGATAGCCAGTACTTACTTCAGTCTCGTCTTTGTCGAGCGACACGATATAAGAGGATTTCATGGTAAGCGTTCTTCTGGCTCCGCAAAGCAACAAAGTCGTAAATATTCCATCTTCTAAGAGCATTTCGTAGTAAGGAGCTTTCCCGAATTTTGGAACATCTCGTTTGATGGTGCACTGGAGGATGTAGCCGGGTGGGATTTGCTTCATTACAAACGCTTTCCTATCCTCTCCAATGTTTTTTATGGTTTGGTATATTGGTTTTTTCCTGCAAATAAAATAAAATGATAACAATTAAAATAATAATAGGCATATTTAATTTTGTTTAAAAAAATTACTGTTGGTTGCGATCAGTCCGTTGAATTCCATTGAGATTGATACTGCTTGAATTTTGTTCAAGAGAAAGAATGGCCTTAGAACTCCTTTCATTTTTTTCGGTATCGATTTTGAATTCAGCCTTGCTTTCAATTATATTTTTCTGAAGCGGGGCCAATTTAAAGTTCGTTCTTATTCTGAGGTTGTCGTAAGAATCTTTGCTCTGGATTAATTGGCTGATGGTGGACTCGGGGTTTTCATCTGCGATCTTGAAAGGCACTAATGGCTTCTTGGGACTTTCGGCAACATCTGTGTTGCTAGAGTTGTCATCGTTCATAAAATTCTTGGTGAAGGTTTGCTTTGCATCCAGCATGTCCTCCCTCCTTCTTTGGAACCTCGTTCGGCTATTGGTTTTGGTGATTCCGAGTTGAGCAGGTTCCGAGTCAATGCCTATCGTGTAGTCATCTTCGAATACATACACTATATATTTTCAAAACAGAGAAATAAATATTTGATTTTTTTTTTGATTTTATTAAATAAAACTAACAAAAAATGATTCCTGAAAGTGATCCCCTTAGCAAAAATACAATACGTATATTTAAAAGAATAGACATAGAGAGATTGATTATGTTGTTGGTTTTTGTGAATATTTTACAGGAGTCTTTCGGCAGGATGGTTGATGAGGTTGTCATTTTTTATGGTCAATGTGCAAGCAAGAATATCTATATATTTATGTATATATCTCTCTATATAGTTTATATTTATATTAGTATTTATAAATTATTATATTTTATTTATTTAGATAATTTTTTGATAGGTTGTCAAAATATATATATTTAACCAGGATAAATTGAATACGTAGATTTAGTGAATAAATTATTATTTATATATCTATAAATTCGTGTATTTATTATTACCCTACATTTATTATATATATATATTTTGAGTAAAAATATATCTTTTTTGTATTACACTTTGAGGATATGTTTGTGTTGTATTTGAACTTTTAAACAAAAAAGTATATTATATTATACCACAAAATTTAAGGCTCTATGATTTTAAAAAATCATAAATATTATGTATTTATACTTTAAATTATTTATTTTAAATATATACATAAATAATGTACAAATAGTAATAAGTTCATTGTTAAATATATATGGAAGAGAATATATCGAGAAAGTAGTCTCTCCAAAAACTTCAAGCTCTCTTTTTACCGTTCAACTCCTTTTCCAACGGCCAGCCTCAGCCCCAGCCCAGAGTGTTTACCTCGGCCTCCCCGACGGAAACGTAGCAACTCAAAAAATTCCTCTACGATCTGGAAACCCTCTATATCGACCAACTCTCTTACGAATACGCCAGCTATTACATGTAGACAGCGCACTTTGGCAAGATATCGGCATTCTGCCAGCAGATCGACAACAGGGCTCTCCAGATACTTTTCTCCTCCCATTGCTTGCTCATCTATGAGTTCATGGCTGCCCTCGAATAATTGAATGTGACATCGCTGATCAAGTACATCGAGCTCAGACCATCGGTGGATATTGTTTTTGATGCCGTGGCAGGAAGCGTCGGCCAGGCGGAAACCCTAAAAATTCCAGTCGACCACAAAAGGGCAGTTGGCTGGTATTTATTTGAGAAGGAGTTCTTGCTGCCTTACTTTATAGCAAAATAACTGGGATCGATAGAAGGAAAAATCCAGACCCGAATTCTTCGCCAGCATCGAGTCCTTAATTATGAATACGATTTGGACATTTACGAATCTGCCTTATAAAATAGTCCAGTACCCTGCCTCTACCGTGGATTTTCAGAAAACTTTGGTTTCAATGGCATTGAACCTAAAGATTGTTCTGACTGGTTTTCCAGTGTCGACTTTTGTATATTATACCAAAACTCGGGTACACACTTCAATGATTTCAAAAGATCAGGTTGCAAATACAATGATTTCAAGCATAACCAAACATAAAATCGCTTCGGACCATTCGCGATGATGGCGGGAGGCATATTGACCAATGCTTCAAAACTGTATCCAACACTGGGTTTCTGCCTGCCCGCTAAGGCGTTGCCTCTTCTTAAGGACGATATGTGTTCCTACCTAGAGAAACCTTTCGATGGCATTAATACTTACTGGGTTGAACTCCGAACAAAAGGCTCTCGGCTAGGGATTACGATGAATTACTTTACGACAATATGCTTGAGTGTTTGCAAAGAGGATCAGACAAGTGCCGCTCGTCCTCCCTCCGCTGAAAAGGCTTAAGGTATTGAGTGGTATATTAGTAACGATCCCAACCTTATCAAAAACAATTTCCACCAAACAGCAGGAATTGTCTTCAAAAACCTTGGGGACCTGGTGAATTCGAACATCAACTTTTATTGCATTCTTCAGAAGCCTAATTAACTGGTTACAATCCCTCCTGGCTATCTCTACTGGAATAGAGCGACCCCACAATGTAGTGATTGTGCTCTGGTAAGTTGGAATGTCTGCTACAAAACCCAATAGCAAGCGAAGATTCTGAAAACTCCAAATGCCAAAAAGGAACTCCAGGAAATGAGGTTTCCTATAGCCAATATGTATCTGCAATGGCTGAATATGGAATTTTCGGTTCTGTCCCAACCTACCCTTGCAGAAGCAGTCGATATATGTCTCCCAATCATCTAAGAGTAGTAAAGAATTATCGATGAATTGTTAGCTACAGAAATTGTCAAAATATCCGACTTCTCGGTTTGTGACTTAATGGATTACTAATCCTTCTGCGATATCTGTCAGAGATAATTCGTGAATACTTGTGCCCGAGCCCCACCATCTTCCTCCTCCTGCTCTCCTTCGTTATCATAAAATTAATACAGCGTTGGGATGCATATCGAAGATATCAATAGCCAAAGCACAACCTACAATGACGAGAATCATAATTAATAGAATGCACCCAAGGTTGCGTGTCTCGGATGTTGGAGAAACAGGAATCACCTGAAAAACTGGAGGTTACAGGTCAAAACAGAGGTTTGTTACTATTGGGTTTTGACAAAATTAATCGATGTTAAAATCCAATCTAATGTCACCATAGTTTTGGACAAGAGGGAAGAGTTCCTGATGAGCACGTTATTTATTGGCGAGACCGCAAATACAACACCCGAGTCACTTCTCACAGTCTCTTAACAATCAGAATAATAATAACATGCAATATCAGAAGCTAGTCGCCTCAAAAACAATCATAACTTTAATCTGAAGAAATCTTCGTTAAGGGCATCGTCGAAAAAAATCAAACAAGGATTCGAAAAACCATTTATGAATGGATTAGACAACTTGGTTTCCTTCTTTGTCAAGATCGTGACGAAGTCCGAACGACCCGAAAATCCAGCCAAGGAGGAACAGCTTCGATATCTCTGCAAGCTGATGACCGAAGAAGAGAGGCTAAAAGCAGCGAAACAAATTGGCAGGCAATTTCGACTCCAGAATCTGTCCCAAGCTGCCCTTAATATCCTGAGGCCCCTCAAGGCGAACCGGATAGTCGATAATTTAATTGTAGACCATACAGATGGAAAGGTTGGGAAGACGAAAACTTGATCAGATAAACATTCATCAATATTACTATTATTTTTTTATTTTTTGATATGTTGACTATTAGTATTTCGATAATTTTAGATGATGGATATATATATAGGTTTGACACCATGACAATGGCACGGTTTAAAATTTATATTAGTTTGTTGTGAAATAAAAAATATAAAAATTAAAAGAATACTAATCTTAAGTAATTTTATTTGCTTCAAAAAGAATAATAAAATATTTTGGATTAAGAACATATTTCATTTTGGAGCAACAGGACTATTTAAAACAATCTTTCTTGCTGCGAGGTTCTTGGGAGAGATCATATAGCTATTTCCTGTTAATTTTGATGTTAAATTAGTCATGCTTCCTTTCGGTGATACCACATACGTGCTATGATTCGTGGCACTAATTCCGTTTCCGCCGTTCTCCTTTTCCACGATGCTCTTCTTTACGAGTCCTTTAGAGCTGTTGAAGTGCGATACCAGTCCGCCAGATGTTTTTGTAAGGCCACTGTTGATATTAGTATTACTACTACTGGTGTTAATATTAGCTGCAATATTATTATTTGAGGAACTATGAATTGTAGTATTGTAAGGGAGAGTCGTGTTTGTTTGGGGGAGTTGCTTGGTGCTTGAATTTAAAGAATTTTTCTGCTAAAAGGCTTTGATTGGCTGACGGGACTTCAGAACAGAACTGCTATTTATGGTTGGCTGTAGAGTTTGGATCGAATGTTGCGGCTGTGGTTTTTCTGGTTTATTCTGGCTGTTCTCGATTTTGGGTGGTTGATTAGGCAGCTGCTGCTGTGGGAGTGGTGTTTGCTCCTTCAAAAAATTGGTAGACTTAATACTTTTTAGACCACCAGCATTTAATGATTTCGTCAAGGTAGTTTTCAAATTATCAGTAGATTTTACAATGGAGCTGACCGATGTTGTCATAGATGTTGGTAAGTTACTACTATTGGTAATAATCTTTTTATCAGATTTATGTAACGCGATGTGATTGTTGCTGTTAAGGAGGGTTTGCTGTTTTCGAGTCGGGGTTTCTCCTTTCGACTCGGATCGAGCAGGTCTGTTGTAAAGGACTGAACGGTAATTGTCGACGCTCAGCTTCTTGTTGTCATCGAGAGAGGTTTTGATTTCAGTTTCACAGATCTTTTCCTAGTCGACCCTTCTAAATTCCTTTACGAGTGGGTGCTCCAGGATCTCTTGGATCGTAATCCTCTTTTTTGGATTAAACTATAATATTTTAAGTAAAAGATCTTTTAAGTCTGCATCGCATTCTCTCAAAAGATTATTGATTGTGTCATCTCGCTTTTTCTTATTCTCATTGGCACTGATGTTGTTGATGTTGTTATTGGTTGCGGTAGTGGCTGCTGTTTTCGTCTCCGCAATCATAGTTTTCGCCAGATCGCTCTCCATTGAGCTGACATCCTAAAGGGTCGGGTAGCCTGTGAACTCGATGATCTTTTCGAGTTGGTCAAGGGTGGAGCTCCCATTGAACAAGGGTTTTCGGAAAAAGATCTCGTATATAATGCAGCCGAAACTCCACACATCCGCAGGGTACTAGTAAGACTTTGAGCCCAACAATACCTCAGGAGCTCGGTACCAGCGGGTCGCGACTCCCTCGGTCATGACTGCAGCATTCGCGTCCTCTGAAGTGCCGACACATCTGACGAGGCCGAAGTCACATATTTTAACATGACAGTTGGAGTTGAGAAGGATGTTGGAAGGTTTAAGATCTCTATGAATGAGTTTGGCACTTTGGAGATACTTCAAAGCCTTCGCGATCTGGTAGATAATGTACCTGTTGTGGACAAGTTTGAGGATGCCCTCGTTGATCACGTTGTGGAGGTCAGCCTCCATATACTAGAACACTAGATAAATGTCTTTCGTATTTTCGGCTTTGATAGTTTCTTTGAGCTTGATGATGTTCTCATGGTCGAGCTGTTTGAGAATGACCACCTCGCGGTAGGTGCGTTGAGCGTCAGTGGAGTGCTGGAAAGCGTCGAATATCTTTTTGAGGGCGTAGATGGTTTTGGTGGTTTTGTCTTGGATTTTCCAGACGTGTCCGTAAGCACCGCTGCCTACTTTTTTTAGCAGTTCGAAACGTCGTAAGATGTGTGCTTCTACCTTCGCACTATTTTGAGTTTGCATGTGGTTTTGAAAAATATTATGAATGTCTTTCTAATATAAATAATGAGGGGGGGTTTTTGGATATAATTTATATATTTTTTTTTTGTTTTTTTAAAGATTTTTCAGATAAAAAACTTAAATATTCGTTAAAACAATGAACAGCCATATAATTTATAATAATTTAGAAATATATTCAATAATTTGATGATTAAATTATTTATTATAATAATACCAAAATAGATAAATTCAACAAAATTTACGATTGACAGTTATTAATCATAATTTTCACATCGAAAATAATAAGTAAAAGAAAGAAAGATACATGCATTTTTGTTTAAAAAAAAAGAGAGTATATTTTTAAGATATAGATATATAATCTTTTTTTAGTGAAGATATTTCATCGAATATTGAGACAGTTTGAAGAGTGGGAAATAAAATAAAATACCTATATAAATAGTATTTACATTTTTTGTAAAAATAGTGAGATTATGAAAGTAATCTAACATGCGAATATATTAGTTATAAAAAGATATATAAAGATATAATATCAATATTTTATAGATATTTCCAAAAATAATAAAAATATCACATTATTCATTAATCATTAATCATTAATCAATTTTTTACATTTTTTCTTTTTTTTCTATACTTGCTTTGTTTAAAATATTTGTTTTTGTAAACATAGATAAATATATTATAAATTTAGATAAAAATAAATAATAATATAAAATTTGTTTCTTAGAATCATTAATATTTTTTTACAAAAATAATCAAAGAGACTATCCTGATTTTTCAACCTTTAAGATACTCTTTTCATTGAAACGATTTCTAATTTCACATACTTTATATTCTCAACTTTTTTATTCCTTTCACAACAGTTGCGTAATTTCGTGGATAGTTGGCATCCTACCGGTTTTGAGTTTCGAAAACACCAAATCTCCATTGATATAAACTTCGAACGCTCCACTCTGTCCAACACTGCTTTTGATGGTGTTGATCAAAAAGTAACTGCCGAGCAAAACCATCATCTTATTCTGCATTGCCCGTTGATAAAGAGGGTGATTAGCCAAGGCAGGAATCCTGTCGCCTAATAAGCCGACACCGATGACGCCGTACTGGGCGAGGCCCAACAGTTGCGATACAACTTGCTTCACAGGGGTTAGTGGGTACTAGCCGCCAGTGACTTCAATTTCGGGGTAAAGCTTGTTTAGCTGTTCCCGAAGTTGGTTGAAGCTCGAGCCATAAGATCAACTGCCACAAAACTGCACATGAAGGCTTTTGAATTGATTATTATCATGATGATTATCATTGTTTTCCTTGGGGACTGTATCAATATTAGGTATGTTAGTGGATGATGTCTGAACGTCGGAGTCTTCATTTGTTGAAGAGTAGTATTCGTCATTATTGTTTTACTGATCGGATTATTTTTGGTTGGGACTTTGTTGGGCAGTGGAAGTCGCAGTACTTTAAGGGTTCGAGGTTTGGAATTGTTGAAGAATACCTAATAAGCACACTCCCAGCAGAACATATGCTAGAACCGGAGGAGGCTCTCTTTGATTTCTCATATTAGATATAAATATAAGATCTGTATATATATAATATTTATCTATGTATATATTTTTATATTTAACATGTTTTAGTTAAATAGATTTATAAAACAATCAATGTTAAATAAAAAATAAATATAATGTATTTGATTGCATCCAAAGTGTTTAGATATTTAAATAAATGTTTTAAAAATTAGAAAAACAATGAATTGGGATGAATAAAGAAAAAATAGTATCGAAATATATATGTTTGTGTTCACTTTTTTCATAGAAAAAATAACATTATCATACTTACGATATTTAGATATACCCTTTTTAAATATCGATCTATCTTGAAAAATTTAACTTTGTTATTTCCTCAAATCGATGTAATATACATATTTTCCTTATCATTATTTCCAACTTTTTCATAACTTCGAAAATAATAAAAAAAAATATTGTATAAAAATAGTTGCATTATTCTTTGAATATTTTTTTGCCATTTTGATTTTTTTGTCTCCTAAGGATAGAGAACAACGACTAATTTTTTACAAGACAGTTGGGTTTGAGTTTGTCTCTTGCAATTATTATTGTGGTGAAACTTCGAATGACCCCTTATTAAGAGTATGTCGGGTTATTTTTTACTCAGCTATACATTAAATAGTTTAATAATTCTTTTTTTTGACAAAATCCTTTTTCTGCTTTTTCCTCTTTCCCTTTTTTCAGAGTAATAAATAAAAATAAGGAATATAAACTAAAGATAAGCAATAATAATAATGGTTCTTTTTACCAAAATCAATTTAAAACTGTATACAAAAATTCAGATAAAAATGTCGCCAATATGCTTTTTAAATTATAAGAACATTCATGCAAAAATCGGCATAATTTTTTATTGAATATCAACTACTGAACCAAATCACTAAGAATCCCAGGTTGCAATACTGTAGACAACATCAAGCATTACTGTCTCGAACAGGATTATGTTAATGAGATCCTAACTTTTGCTTTCGTCATTACTGCCCAACAAGATTATGACATAGCATTCCAGCAGTGTGAGGCAGACTTTGGCGAAGTACTTGTAGCCAGCGGTCTTTTTAAAAGTGAAGCGCAGTCCCAATTCTCCCAGTCCCCGACTGAGGACAAGTATGACTAAGGGAGTGAAGCTTTTACTGGCAATGGTGTTGGCGATGGCAATACTGGCCAAGACCACGAAGACAAAGTCCCCGCAGTTAAAGTAGAGAGTATAAATATTCACCTCTGAACTGAATAATAGCATGCCAAAGTTGAGGACGAAGAACAGTAAGAGAAACAGGACGGCGAGTGCGTTGCAAGTGTAGTATGAGGACTCACTTACGCCGTCGAGTCTGCCTGAGCCGAGGTTGAAAGTCAGTTCGGCAATACAAAAGAAAACGATCGGGAACATAGAAATCTTCACTAAGAACTCCTGAAATCCAAAGAAGAATTTTTTATAGAATTTTGTCAATCGGTTGACGAACTTTAGATAATAAAATTTAGCCAAACCCCAGACGAGGGAGAATAGAACCATGGCTATGGGGAGGACGGCATTTCTGACCAAGCTGGCGTCTGTGAAGAGGGTGGCGAAACGGCCATCTGCTGATTATTGATAATCGATAGGCAGATACCGATCCTCATAGTCTTTATATAACCAAAAGCTACGGAAGTTGTAGAGGTAGCGAATAAAGGAGTCGTCAGCTGTTACTCCCACAACCAGGAAGCCGATCATCTGGAAGTGAAAGAAGATGTGGTTATGCTTGCAGCCTAGAATGAAGAGGACAAAGCCCACGATCATCACGATGCCCACCGAAAAGATTCTGACTTCAAAACAACCCTAGCAATTCTAGTAAAAGAAGAAATCTCGTAAGATGGACTCGACTCGAACATATTGAATTGATTTATTTCCTATTGCTATTATGATGTAAGCATCCGAGTAAGTGGTGTTGGGATTGGCCACATGCAGAGCGACGCTGGTGCTGTTGATATGGGTGACACCAATCACGGAGAGCTTATATTTTTTGCCCAATGAGTTTTCTTTGATTACGTAACATTAGATATTGTCTGTATATGTGTCTAACTCATTAATGAATACTATATAGAGAACAAAGGACCCTTTGCCCCATCGGATTCGTATATTGTTCAAAGAGTCAGTCGGCATGCATGCTTTGAGCGAAGAGTTCCATGTCTATGAGGATTAGCAGGGAAAGCAAATAGATAAATTAACAACACTAAACAAAGGGTCTAAATGAAAATTTGGAAGACACGATTAGCAATTTTTCGAGCTATCAGCCAACCGTTACCAGCAAGTAAGGCAGACTGAGAAACTGGAGCATGTAAGACAATTAGGATGACATAATTTGCAATTCCCTGACGAATTGTAACTAGATTTTTTGCAAGTTGTGCAAGTTGTGGCATCGCTACAGACATCACAGTGCTGAGGGCATGCTTTACAACTTCTGTCGTCTTAAAAAAACCCACTGTCGCAACTGAGTTTGCAGGCAGTTCCTTGTGTAAGAGTAGTAAATGAGCAGGTAGTGCATACTTAGCTATTATTACAAACATCACAGTTCGGAGGACAGGCTATACATTTTCCTGATGAATTGTAGAAGCCTCTATTGCATTGGGTCATACATTTTCCTGATATTTTCCTGCTTAAGCAACTTCGGCAACCATCGCTGCATTTATCGCATCCCAGAAGTGTTTTTGATGACAGTTTAACGCAGTTTTATTAACAGTCCTTAGTAATGGAACTATTTCCATTTAAACAATACATACAGCTTTATGTGCAGTCGGGACAGATGGCCGTTATTCCGAAATTTATTTCACAGATAGCCTTACAAGTCGTTACCTATTGAACGTATGGGGAGACGCAGGAGGAACACATGTTGGCTCCACTACAGGCCCTACACCCTTGCATGCAGCTCTGACAGGTATTATCCTAGTCCATGTATTGCCAGTCTTAGCATGGGGGTGCTGATTCGCAAATGCACAACAGGATTAAAAGAGCGAGCAAGCCGAGCCTTGAAATATGGTGGGTTGACATATTTGAGAAAATATAAAAATAATGTTGTATTAAATGTCATTCTATTAAATAGTCCATACTTTTAATGTGTAGTAAATAAGATATTGATAAAAAAAATAAAAAAGAAGTATACTAAAAAAAATCAGATTCGTAAAAATACAAAAGATAAAAATTTCATAAAAATATTCCAAAACATTTTTTTAATTTATTAATCCTTTTAATTCTGACACTTCAAATGATAAATTGACAGACTTTATAATATTATGATGATGGCTCCATGCAGCCATCTATATTTCAAGTCCATTAAGAAGAAGAAGAAGAAGAAAAAAAAAACTTGCTGCTTCAGGCCTTGACATTTTTTATTGGCCATATTATTTTCAAATGCGATTCGTAGTCCTCTTAATAAGGAGAAACATTTTATCATTAAACCAAAAAATATCGAGATCGGAATTCACCCAGTGAGTTACGAATTCTGATCCATTCGATGAACACTCTTACTAC